>JAZEWT010000017.1:18069301-18086419 GCA_036362905.1 Mordacia mordax
GCGGGCGGGCGGGCGGGCAAGAGGTCGAGGAAGTTGCCAACTGCTATCGTCGAACGCTCGTTCACTTACTCCCCTCCTCTTTAAATGCGTACCGGCTAAACGCTTACAAGCGTTAAGGCACTGACTCTGTCTGTCTGTGTCAATATGTCTGTATGTGACATTATTTTAATGTTGTCACTATTAGAGACTTGCCTTGTGGACCCCAGGAGCCAGTCTGTTTTGCGAATGCGCGCATGCCTTTCACAAATGAACGAAGGAACGAGTGCTCGGGCAAAGATCATTTTGGCACTTCCTCAGATTGCAAATCGACTGCCGCGGCCATAAACAAGTGGACTCCCTGTCTCACCGACTCTGCCTTCTCCCCAGCCCTACTAACCACGCTCAACCACGCAACCTACTGTCCGAATCTCACCCGCTTTTGTTTTGTCCTGTCTGTGGTTGCACTGTGGATTCACTCCTTGCTGAGACCGTGCAAGGGTCTGACTATTCGGGCCACCAGGCATTAAAGCAAGGCACAACGATAAGCCTTTTTGGCTATGACATCATCTCGTTGCCAGTTTCTCAGTTCACCCTCGTGGTGATCGCTGAAACGCGTAGCATCAGAGGAACAACAGGGTGGGTGGGGGGGCGGGGGCGTGAGCTCTGTGCGGGTGTCCCTGGCTATGCTCACACGCGGAAAAAGTGCCCTGGTGCGTAATTCATTGGGGCTACTCGGCGTGCAGTTCTTAATGCAGCGTTAAGCAAACTACAAACGGCTTGAAACATTCCTCACGGAGACTTCTGATCGATGAGTTGTAATGATATTGCTTTGTGGTGTGGAGGGCACGACCGCCTCCGCACGCCAATCTTTACGGCAGCTGCACCAAACGGGGCCCCAACAGAAAAGTCGATGCTAATGTTAGTGTGCAATTTACTTGTTATTTGTTCAAAGCAAAAAAAAAGCCCTGGGCAAGTTGAAATATCACCGTTCCAGTACGTTTTTATTTATCTTTTCTTTGCTTTAAACTCATTTAACCATTTGGAGTGTGCCTCCTCAATCCTTCACGACGTGTAGCCTCCCACATCCGAGGCATTATCCTTCTAGCATGATGCCTCCATCGTGGGAGGTGAAACGTTGTGAAGAGAGGAAGTATTTGACACTGGGATCCTGAACAGCAACTATTGAGAGCAATTATCAAACATCAAGCCGCAGAAACCTACATAAATACATCTTAAATAGCCCGCCAGCTGCAGTTTTTTCTTTTAAAAAATCTTTAATTTTTAGTCTATGCATCTGTAGTGCTGATGGTGAAGCTACAGAATCACACAGACACTGCTAATTAGTCCAGGAAAGTCTGATTCTCAAGACTCTTAGTCAGGAGGCGGTCCAGTATTGCGCTTATTGGCCAGTTCCAATACAAAATCATTGCTATACATGTTATTTGCCCTGCATTAGTTTCACCGTAGGGGGTGCTATCATTCTGTGTAATCTTTCACACGTTACATAAGTTACTGCCTGTTTATCCACCTTAACGCGTTATCACCAGGCGAAGGGAGACCCTGAGGGGGATCTTTACTTTTTCCTCAACCGTGCTTAATGGAACACAGCTGAACGGCACACCTAGATTCAACAGCACACAGAGGCCTGCTCACCGCGGCTCAAAAGGGCTGAACGTCTGGTCATATAATTGCTTAGGCCGCCAGCATAATAAGAGATAACAACGTGGCTGTCTCAATGCTCTTAAACGAGGCTGAGAACATTGTCCCTGCAATGTCGTGGTAATTTGATGTACATGCAAGGCATCATGGGAGTTTTGCCTTGCTGCTGTTTGTCAGTAACATACTTGCCCATACTTCTTTAAGTCAATATTTAAATTTATTTTCAGCTGGTACGCATTCTGCCGTTATAATAGTGGGATTTATCATCGCTCGCACAAAGTGTTGGGGATTCAAAGGATTACTGCTCCTGCAGAAGATATCTGACCTCTTGTGACCTCTCCGAGCTAGCATAGCCATCCCGCTGTTGCTGGTTGCTGTGGTGCTTTACTAACAGGCTGGCTGCTTCTCGCTGCTCGCTCACGCTCTCCAGGGACATTCACCGGTACTCTTGTCTTTTGTCAGGCGCTCATCTTGTCAGGGCCGAGGTGATGGGGTTATAAGCTGGGAAAAGGGAGCGCCTCTCAGCCACTGCAGGTGGTCTTAATGTCTCTTTGATTTGGAGGGGGGGGGGTGGGGAGGTGTGGGCAGTAGAGCCGTTGTGTGGGAGGCCTACCATCACAATTTTACTGCCAAGCATCGTGAACTCACTTGGGTGGTGGTGCAGGGTACAGCATAGCAGCACCCTGCTCGCACATCCCTACTGCGTACACGAGCACCTGCACAGAAGCACCTATACGCAGTTGTCATGACGCGCGTATCTCACGTGCTCTTCCGCTTGCCTAGTCCTTCCGTGTCTGTTGTGGCGGCAGTGGTGTGATCTCCCTGTGGTGTTTGCAGGGTGGGTGCTGGTGGCGGTGTTGTTGTTCTCCTGTCCCCCCAGGCAGTCATCCTAACCCTGAGTCCTAGCGTTTATGGGCCACTGTGGTGGCGCTGCACGCCCCCACCCCCCTCCCTCCCCCTCCCCCCCGACTCCGTCCCCACTTGCGCCACTTGCGCCGAGTGGGGACAGCGGGGCGCTCGTGTGGGACGCCCGCTCAATATCCTCGGTGACCCGGGGGGGGGCTGAGGCGAGGGAACGTGGTAGGTGGAGGGTTTTGCATTGGAGGACCTGCAGTGGAGGTAATGTTATGAAGGTAATCTGGTGAAGGGTTGTTTGGTGGCGGAGGTAACCTGGTGGAGGGTTGTCTGAGTGAGACATTTGCTGAGGAGATAATCTGGGAGAGAGTTGTGTAGTGGAATAGTCTGGTGGTGAGTCATGTGGATGAGGTAATGTGAGGTGTGGTGAAATTGTTTCCTGTGGGGGTAAACTTGGGTGGAGGCTTGTGGTGGCCATATTGAGGTGGACTCTTGTGGAGGCAATATTTTAGGGGCCTTATTATGCAGGTGGCTGTGTTGAGGGTGGACATGATGTGGGACACACATGCTACTGGAATTTGTGATGGAGTCGAGGCGTATTGAGGATTCACGTGGGGTGTGTGATGATATGATCGTGTTGTCGAAACTTTTCTGCGAGAATGCCTTTGTTGAGGTGATTTCACCTGGTGTTTGATATCGTGTATCTTTTCTGTTGCTACTCTTATTGAAATGACCTTTCCTCTGTGTTTTTCACTGAAACCTGTAGGAGGCTCAGGGGATGAAGATGTCACCAACTGTGTTTCTGTGTGTGTGTGTTATTTTCTTCCCAGCACCGATTAAGTCTCTGTGCTTGTGCGGAGGTTGATGACAGACACTCTTGCACCCACGCGGAACAGTTCTCACCATTATCTCCAGCCTAACCGACATATTTACACAAGCATCATTTGTATACAATGGCCCGCCAATCGTAACTCGTTTCTCAATCTAATCTGGTTGGGTTTGCACACCGCAACATCTGCCCCCAATAGGAATTCCTGAAGGAGCTCCCAACACGTTTTGCAAAACGTCGGACATCGTGCCAAGTGGCACGCAGTGGCAGGACTGCGAAAACCACGCAGGGTCGTTTAAACCACAAGCGTTTTTTAAATTAAAATTTTGTCCTGAAACAAATTCTCCAGCCGGTTTCCTCCCACAGTCCAAAAGCATGCTCCTGGATAGGTTGATTGGCTCGCAGACTAAAATTGTCCCGCAATGCCCGGCGATGGACTGGCGTCCCGTCGTCGGGTGTATTCCTACCTTACGCCCTGTGTTTCTGGGATAGGCTCCGGCTCACCGTGACCCATATAGGATTAAGCGGTTTCAGATAATGAGATGAGAAGAGAATTCTCCAGCCCTCGAGGGACCCCCACTCCAGCTGCACGTCGAAGCCGCTATGGATCCCGAAAAAGGCCAGGTGTAAAGGCGACATTACCGTGTGCAACCGCCGCATTGCAAGGTGTAACTAGGTGTATCCACGTCCGGGTGTAACCGTGGTGTGCGTGTATTTTGCCGAGCAGTACCTGAACCGCGGCTGCACCAGCTACTTCTCCTGCAAGGAGACGGACGTAAAGATCCCGCAGAACCGCAAGAGCACCCAGGTACCCGCGCACCACCTTCCCCCCCCCTCTTCGGCCATTGATAAATCACACCTTGTGTCATCCACTCGTTGTGTAATTGTGATAATTACTGTTTAAAACAAGTATTTACTCTATCAACCTGTTTTTTTCAGTCTATATATGGCTAAGTTTATGTAACTTGGTGTTGTTCAAACGTTCCAGTACTGAAACCGTTATCTGCAAATTAATCAATTGGGAACAAAAACAGCATCATAATGCTCCATTCTGCTAAAGCTTGGCAGGACCATCCTGAAATAGTCTTGAGACAGTGAGGCTTTCCTGGGCAAACAAGTTTTAATTATTTTACGGAGTCCATATTAATTATTGATTTTCAAAGCAATCTTCATTCTCTCTTCTTCGCGACGTTTTGCTGCCCACTTTGGAGGCATCATCAGACGTTTCAGACACGGCCGTTTCGAAATAACAGCTCCAGAAAGCAATCAATCATCATGCATACAGTTGGGAAAGCCTACATCAGTACATGGGTTTATACTAAGCATTTGGAGTAGTAACTTGATGTTTGCCCTGTGTTCATCTACATAAATTAAATACAAGGGAACTGTCATGCTTTGGATTGCGAGCCTCAGGTTCTTTTTCGTAATTAAATCAGTGTCGTGCGCATTCCCTGTTCAGCAATGCTCGTAAAGTTCATTAAAATCCACGCACAACTGTCACCAAGCGAAGAGGAGTTTTAATCAGCGGGTGCCCCCAGCTAAGCTGCACGCTTCGGCAGTGCCTCGGTCATTAGCGAAAAATATGGAGCGGAGACCGAAGAGGGCGCAAAGAAGCTCGGGGAGGGATGCGCGCGTGGAATTACCGCCTCCCCGCCGCTGACACAGTCCGGGCCTCGTGCTCCAAATTGGGATTTACGGCGGGTGCGCAAAAAAAAAAAATGATGCGCGACGGGGAAAAAATAAAATAAAAAATTCCCGGATTAATCTCGCGCCGGGCGTGTATTTTTATTTTGGGAGGAAAATTGGAATGTCAGGGTGGGTGTGATTCACCTGTTCCCGTGACAATAAGTCCACGGCAAGCAGCCAGCCGTACTGAGAGAGCAAGCTGCTCTGTCGGTGACACCCAAACGAATCACCCGAAATAAATAGCGGCACCAGTAGTCGCTATCGGCTGACTGTTCCGTGCTGCCCTCAAGGTTGCGGCAGATAATTTCAGCGAAAATTCCGCGCCGGTAATTTACGTCGTTTCCGCCGATGCATTACCGTCGGACGTGGTTATTGATGATGGCCATTGTGTGATGGGTTTCGAGCGTTAGAATGTCCCATTGAAGCCTTTGTACTGCAGCGTTACGGGGCCGACACCGCAACCAGCGGGCCTCCGTTGAACACTGTGCAATAAGATATGGGTTAATGTAGAGGCCAAGTGAGACCGTTTCTCACGGGGAAAACGGCGAGCGCATTTATTTCGTAGAGGCGTAAGTGGTCTCGGTGTGAATTTATGGGTTCTTCTGGTTTTCTTATGAAGACTGAGACTTTTGCGAGTCTATAGGTCTCTGTATGAGTAAATGTAATGCGGATTTATTTACTTAGCATCTAAATGTCACCGCTTCACAAGACACTCGTGCCTCGCAGCACCATACGGCTTGGCTCATGCCTTGCAGCAAAACGAGTCTGGGTTCGATTCCTCAACTAGGTTTGACCCTGCTTGAGGTTTGTATGTTCACCCTCTGTTGTGCATGGGTTTCCTCCGGGTCCTGCGATTTTCCTCCGTAATTAAAACAACCGCATACACTAACCGGTATTGATAAAAACATTCTAATGCTGAAATATATACCTGCAAGTTACTCAATTGGGATCACACACCACAGCTACTGTGGCATAACTTGGTAGGACCTTCGTGAGAAATAATCTTGAGACTCAGAAAAGTATACGAGTGTGTGTTTTTTATGCTGTGTTCTTACTGCGCAATTGTGTTGTTTATGCATCGGTGTTGGCGCCCGCAGAAGTCTTTATTCTCCAATGCACTGGTGGTGTGATGAACAAAACACACAATGGTCATTGCTTCGGTCACACTGGTGGTGGCTGTAACCACTTGTGTAATGTGTTACCACTAGTGTGGCCCCGTCATTATATTAAAATATATTATGAATTAAAAAAATGAAATTCATAATGTGCTCTGTAATCGTTCAATATTAAAAGGTATTCATTCGAAGAGAGGACAACTCGGAGGTGGGTTTCACCTCTCTGCCAGATGCTGCGGCCTATATATTATGACGTTATCTGCTCATTCATTAATGAGTGTTGATTAGTTCTGACAGGAAACTGGAGAATCAGGAGGAAACCCACGCAGAACGGGGGGGGAGAACACAAACTCCGCACAGAGTTGCGCTCTAGTGGGGCATCAAACCGCCTCGGGCAGAATATTGTTTCTGTGAAGCACAGAAGTTACCGCTCCGCAGCCGCCTTGCCGCCGAAACCAATTAGAACTAATTGCTCACACAGCTAACGTAAAGGGGGATACACTCTTGCTATGAATCGGTACAGCGGGAGGATGCAGCACGATCGCTACTGGTCGTGGGGACCTGCACGCGACCCACTGGTTGCATCTGCGGTTGTGCATTGAATCTGTCGGTCCTGTGCCCTCTGCACGCGTGCTCTAGGAGGCGGAGGTGAGCCCTCTGCGACCCGGTTCGGTAAACGCCCCCGTGCCGGTCGACGTCACCGTTTCACACAGCGAGCTTCGGCTTGGCGGAGGGCTGAGCAGTTGATCTGACGGAAATGATCGCAGTTGTCATCTTTTCCGGACACCCCTGTGGCCAGTCCCCAATCCTAGTGACAGGCCTCCCCCATGCCACGCGGGAGTCACGAGCAGTTACCGGCCCCTCCTTTGCTGATGGGTGAAGGTAGGGGGGTAAAGATGAGGGAGCATGGAAGTATAGTACAACAAAAGGGATATTGCTGCACTGACCATCTGCTGACCGCCACGTAGTGCATTCCTGTGGGTTTCTATATTAGCCTGGCGTACATGGTGTCGCCCAAGCAAATTGCAGGCTCACATCTGCTTAGCTCTAAAGATTTGATGCTTTTCTGATGATTTGTTCAATTGCAAACGGCATTTACAATTCACTACTAAGCACTTTATAACCCCGTGATTCAGCGTTCATGATGTGCGTAAATATTTGGTTAATGCATGTATCGTTCAGCACCTAATGTAGCGTGTGAGATAGACACCGATAACTCTGACTTCGCTATAAATCATCACTGATTTAGAAGCCTTCGGTAGCTTCATCAACTGCACATCTTATGCAAAATGATGCCGTTTACGATTTTTTTTAAGAGTCCGAGGAGGCGTTGTGTTATTTGCTGCTGCACTCTAATAGTATCCAGTGGCGTGCGTTAAGTGTTGAGTCGCGTAGACGTTCGTATCGGGCTCACGGTGTGAAACTCTGACGTCGACCTCCGAGTTTAATCCGTGTGCTGTGTGGTGACCCCATCGTGTTACCCTCGTTATCATCTCATTATTTCCTCGTTAGGCTGTGTCGCTTCACGCCACCGCCCGCACTTAGCGACCTGATATTGTACTAGCCAGTCGGTTAATCGACTCTGAACTGGTCTGTTCCGTGCCCGACTGCACCGGAAGGCACCAGCAGGTCATTAGCTTGTGCTGTGGAGTGTATTTGTTAACGGTTGTGTTTGTGGTGCCGTGAAGTGACATGCTTGGTCTTCCCAACATGCCTTGCGTGTCACATCACGTCACTGGCTCGTCTTCCGCTTTGAGGGATGCACGGCGTATATGTCCTATCGTCCGCGATTTTTTTTATCGCCGACAATAGACGTTGTTTTCTGATCCATTCCCCCTGGCTGTGGAGGGAGCCTATGAGCAAAGGAGTGGGGGGGGGGTAAGGAAACGATTGTGTAGGAGGGGCAGGGTTTACCACCTTTGTCTCAAAACCAAAGCGGTTTCTGACCAAATCTGTCGACTTTCCATGTGGATGACTTCCTGCGGAGTTCAGAACGATTGTCATTTTGTGTTGAGGATCCTAAGCAAAGCTTGTTAAATCGTTTGGTGTCCTTTTTTAATCACTTTAAAAAGCAATTCTTAACCTAAGCATCTTGAAAATAAGCTGTTGGCATTTAAACACAGGTGTCTGTACTAGGAATATTGTCACCAGAGAACATGAGCAGTGCCGAATTCTGCAAGGGGATCTGGCACGAGAGTGTTACCAATACGATTAGGCTATGATTGGCAGCCTGCGCGATCTGGTTGGTCGGTTTGCGGGCTGTGACGGTGGTGGTTTGCGTGCCGTGACGGCGATGATCGCGGCGCGCCGATTGTGTGACCGTGGTCGTGTCCGCGGCGCCCCCCCTTCCCCTCCCGAGCAGCACCTGCAGAAGGGCGGCGCGCTCAAGGACCCCATGCTGGACGACATGCGGGACTACGCGCGCATGTGCCAGGCCATGGAGAAAATCGGCCTGAACCGCGATGAGAAGCTCGACCTGTTCCGCGTCGTAGCTGGAGTCCTGCACCTGGGCAACGTCGACTTTCAGGAGGCCGGCTCCACCTCTGGTGAGAACCTGCGAAGCTCACAACGAGCTTCGATGAGTTGGCACAGTCGGGAACTCAGGTGGTGCCTTGGCCAGTCATCTCCGTCAGTCAGCCCATGGCACCTGGATCTGTCCCACGACCTCCTGCCAGCGAACCTTTCACACTACACGTGGTCTGAAAGTGCATTTGGCCTGGCAAAGGCACCGTGGTGATGTAAATTCCATTTAGTGGCAAATGGCACTTATTGTTGTTGTGTTCGTGTGTGTTTGTGCGCCGGTGGTGAAAAATATATGAACCTGTCCTGTGTCTCCCCTAATTCGGATCAGCCTCAAATGAATACCTGGTGCAGTGCGTAAACATTGCCACTAGTGAGACAAAGATGGCAATGCGTGGTGTTGGTCAACCACTCCCTCGTGTGCCGTGTCGACCTTCTCGCTAACGGCATTTAACTCTACAGGCCATACGATGGATTTTTGTCTTTGTGTGCGTGTGCCTGTGTACGCGTGCGCGGTTGTGTGTGCGTGTGCACGTGTGCGCGTGCGTCGCTCACGATTCCGCGCTTAACTCCCCGCTTATTATCTCCGCGTCCATCCCGATGTCTCCCCGGGTTGTGCCCGGGCTTCTCTCCTCGCGCCGCGCGCAGGGGCAACCCGTCGTCGCCGGCGCTCGCGACCTCACCGCCCACCCTTTTGTGCGCGGTGTCGGCCTTCGTTGGTGCCGCTCGCTAACGACGCTCAATCCCAACAGTCCGTTCGAAGCCATACGGGGGAGACCTCCGTGTGCGTGCGTGCAGGTGGGTGCATGGTGAGCGCCGAATGCGCAGCGTACCTGCGGCACACGGCCGAGCTGCTGGGCCTGGACCAGGATGACCTCTGCGAGAGTCTCACTTCGCGCATAATGTCCTCGGGGGGTGTCAAGGGGACCGTCATCAAGTGAGTCGGGGGAGACCTTCGCTCACACGTGCGCTCGCACACATACGTATGTGCCCGTGCACGTTATTGGTGCACTTTGTGTGGAGCGGTGGCTCAGCGGTTAGCGCGCTGGGCTGCAAACCCGGCGACCCGAGTTCGAACCCCACTCACGATGAACAACCGTGACGATTTTACGAACCGGTCCAGGGCCTCTTCTAGGTCGACTCTGCTTCAAGCGATTCCCTAGTACGCTGCGTCAACATCGCCATTAGGCACACAAAGGCGACCGGGCATGGTGCCGGTCACCCATCTCCTCGTGTGCTGTGTCGACCTTCATAGGTACTTGCTAACAACATTGACCCTACAGTCCATTAAGGCTACAAGGAGGATCTTTATCTTTGGTACACCTTAAGGTGTACCTAGCTTGGCACAGCTCTCTGGTGACTGACAATTAGAAGGGGGCATGGGAGTGCGGTGTTGTCTGTGCTACTGTTGTGTGTTTTTGTGTTTTACGTTATTAACGCAGCTGTGCGCTTGTGTGCGATCCTGTGGATGTATGTGTGGTTGTGTGTGTGCGTGCATGGCTCGGTGGATAGCACGCGGTGCTATGAACCATGATGACCTGAGTTTGATTCCCGCTCGCGGCCAACACCAGCGACCACTTTCTGAACCAGTCCCGGGCCTCCTCTATTTCGACTTGACCTCAAATGAGTACCCGGCACAGTGTGTAAACATTGCCACTACGGAGACAAAGGCGGCCGGCCTTGTACTGGTCGCCCACCCCCTCTTGTGCCGTGCCGGCCTTTAAAGGTGTTCCCTAACATTGCCCGACTCTACACTGTGTTAATTATATTCGCGGGATTGTTGTCTTTGTGTCCACGCGTGCACGCGCGTGCGCGCAGGGTGCCCCTGAAGGTGGAGCAGGCGAACAGCGCGCGCGACGCCCTGGCCAAGGCGATCTACAGCCGCCTGTTCGACCACGTGGTGGACCGCGTCAACCGCTGCTTCCCGTTCACCCAGTCGGCGCACTACATCGGCGTGCTCGACATCGCTGGATTCGGTGGGACGGCCAAGATGCTCCGCGCAGCGTTGGCAAACTGTAGCGGCGAGCGCTATTAGCGAGCAGCACCTGTCAAGGCTGGTAGCGCACACGAGGCTGTTGGTGGTCAGCACTACGCGCGGCTAGTTTTGCCTCCCCGGTGGCAATGTTTACGCACAGCACCGGGTGTTGATTTGAGGCTTAGTCGACCTAGGGGAGGCCCAGAGCCAGTTGAGAAAATCGTCGCTGGTGTTGGTGGCCGTGAGCAGGACTCGAACGCGGGTGGACGGGCTCGTGGCGCAGCGCACTAACCGTTGCGCCACTGTTCCCCGCATTTGGTGGGCACGCGCACTTGGTCAGTCCACACAAACAAATGTCTCCTGTGTAGCCTTATTAATAATAATAACTTATTCGATTAAAAAATGCCTCATCAATACACACACGGCACTGTACAAAGTAATCAATCAACACGTCAATACATCAAAAGCACACGAACGGGTAGGAGCAGATCCAAGGCTAAAAGCACAAGGGAAAAAAACAATCGTTATATGCACATTCTAAAGTGATTTACATTCATTAACAAACTGTTGGGGTAAGTGTTGTTCGTGAGTAGCATCTCCGAAGGCCGGCACAGCACGTTAGTGTGTCGTATGGCCGGGAGTACGCCTACCCCATTTTATCTCCTCATTCCTGATGTTTACTAACACACCACACCAGATGGTCATTCGAGGCTTGGTTAACCTAGGGGGAGGATCTTAACAGTCTCAAGTAATCGTCACAACGACCACAACCGCTGTTCATCGCCAAGTGCCGATGATGTCGCCACGGCAGTTGTGGCAGGCCAGGGTCCACCTCGAGGCAGCTCGAAGTATCGAAGGCTCATTGACAGGCGGTTTGCGCACGCGCGCACAAACACCACAGGTGAGAGTGGGCAGCTGTGTTTGGTCGACCTGCCCGCCTGTGCGCTGCGTGCGTTGACGGTCGCGCCCGTTTCTACCTTTGGCAGAGTACTTCGAGCACAACAGCTTCGAGCAGTTCTGCATCAACTACTGCAACGAGAAGCTGCAGCAGTTCTTCAACAAGAGGATCCTCAAAGAGGTGAGCGCTGCGCAAGCGAGCTGCCCGCCGTCCTCTCCCGCGTGGGATGTGCGGATGACAGATGTTTATCATTATTACAGTAGAAAGTACCCAGTGAACGTTCAAACTCGAGATGCGGTGTTCCAGCGACACAATAAGCTTTCAAAGTGACCAACGCAAGAACGTTGGTGGCGGCGGCGGTGGCGGTGGCAGTAGTAGTTGCGGCGGTGTCCTAGTTGTGGCTTTATGCTCTGGGGCTTCAACGTGGCGTTAGAATTTGCATGGAGTCCAATGACTGATTGATTAATCTCTTAATCCATATGAACGTATCATCGAGACGATGCGGGAGGGCAGACTGAGGTGACAGACCTGTCTCGAGAAGAGTCAAAGAGAAGGTAATGAGAAGGGATGCGGACATCGAGACCAACAGACTCTCAAAGAGATCACTTGTCCTAGAAGACTATCGGATTCATCGGCCTTGGATCTCTTCAGTGGTGCGGTGCAACAATCTGTGCAGTTGGAACACACTGGCCAATGTTATTGTTCCATCTCCTCTCGAGCGCAAGCCTTCCTTTGACTGCTACGCTGTTTTTAATCAGCGTAGCAGTCATCCCTTCCCCGCCAGTTATGATCGCTCCAGCCGGGGTGTGTTCTCCAACTCGCGTATCGCGTGCGCGCGCGCGCTGTGGCCATATGTCGGCCGTGTTGTTTGGCCCCCGTGCGTCGCCTTAACGCGGTAGGGTGACCGTGGTGTTGCGTTGCGTGGCTCACTCGCGTCGCTCTCCGCGCGCGCAGGAGCAAGAGCTGTACCAGAAGGAAGGACTGGGTGTCAATGAAGTGCACTACGTGGATAACCAGGACTGCATCGGTAAGACTTGCAAAGATCCCCATCAATAAGAAATAATCGTTCACAGCCCCGAGGTTAGTCCTCCGCCTGATGAAGACCTCCCTCAACACGCCGGTTCGGTCGTGGACGCTGTTAAACCGTACTTCACCACGGCGGTCAGTCGTGGTTGACGAGGGACGGGGAAACGGGACCGTATCACACGCACGTTGTGTTTGTCATTGGGGGATGCGGCGGCACAGCGATTATCGTACTGCGCCTCAAACTTGGGAACCCAAGCTCAATTTATACTCGGGGCCAACACCAGTAAAAATGACTATCTGAGCTGGTCTTGGGCCTTCACTAGGTCAATTTGGACTTTAATGAGTGCCTGGTATTATGCGCAAACATAAGTACTGGGGAGATAATGGTGGCTGGGGGTGGTGCTGGCCACCCATCCCCTCGTGTGTTGTACTAGCCGACATAGGTGCGGCTGGCCAACAGCACTTAATCCTAAAGTACAATAAGGCTCTATGGAGGAGCTTTGTCTTTGCAGACCTGATCGAGGGTAGATTGGTGGGAATCCTGGACATCCTGGATGAGGAGAACCGCCTGCCCCAGCCCAGCGACCAGCACTTCACCTCCAATGTGCACCACAAGCACAGCCAGCACTTCCGCATCTCGGTGAGCACCGTGCGCCCGCGCACAGGCACACGTGCGGGCGCTCACGAGGAGCGCGCGCCTACGCGCGCAACAACGGTGACGTTGCAGCGGCACTTCTGTCGGGCCTCTTGTACCTTGAGGCGTACGCCACGCGCGTGCACGCCCAGCGCTCCGCGCGGTCGTCAGCCGCGAGCACGCGAGCGCCGCCACCGTAGCTGACCTCCGCGCGTCGCGTCCTCTGCCGTGGCCCTGCCGCCTCTCCCCCGTTGTGCGACCGCAGATCCCGCGCAAGTCGAAGCTGACCGTCCACCGCAACCTGCGCGATGACGAGGGCTTCCTCATCCGCCACTTCGCCGGCGCCGTGTGCTACGAAACGGTGAGCGCTCGCTCCGGGGCCGGCTGCGCTCGCGGCACCACCGACCACACCTGCGCGTTGCTCAGGATTTGGGCGACAGGGCGGCAGCGCGTGTGTGATCTCCGTTTGCATGTTTGTCCTTGTGGGGGGTGGTGGCGCAGCGGTTAGCGCGCTGCACTACGAACCCGACGACCCGAGTTCGAATCCCGCTCACATGCAAGACGAGTGACGATTTTCTGAACCGGTTCTGCGTCTCCCCTCGGTCAACTTAGCCTCAATTGAGTACCTGGTGCAGTGTGTAAACATTGTCACCAGGGAGACAAGGGCGGCCGGGCGTGGTGCTGGTCACCTACCCCCTCATGTGCCATGTCGACCTTCATAGGTGCTCACTTACGGCACTTGATCCTGCACTGTGTTAAGGCTTAGAGGGGGGGAGATCTTTGTCTTTTTTGTTCCTGTGTGTGTCCGTGTGTCCGTGTGTCCTGGTGTGCATGCGCCGCTCAGGGCCAGTTTGTGGAGAAGAACAACGACGCTCTGCACATGTCGCTCGAGGCGCTGGTGAGCGTGTCAAGTGACCCCTTCGTAAAGCGCCTCTTTGAGAACAGCAACGGCAACATCAAGGAGCGACCCAAAGCCGGCAAGCTGAGCTTCATCAGCGTGGGCAATAAGTTCAGGGTGCGTGGGGTGGGGGGGGGGTCTATACAGCTACAGGGAACTCTGCTGTGTGTTTTCAAGGCAACTGAGCGATCTCGCACGATAGTTTGTCGGTGTTCTTACATGGACGTGCGCAGGGTTGCAGAACGCTCTCCGTTATGGTCGTCGCGAGTTTGCGGGCCTGGTAGAGATGTAGTTGTTGCCAGCTTCTGGTCATTGCGGGGGACTCCCTCACGACTGCAGGAGACCTCGCACTCCCCCTACCTCTTCCGCGTCGCTGCCTGCATCATATTTATTTGTTTTTTCTGCCGGCGATTCCCGTGACCCTCTTGTCCTCTGCCGTGCATTTCCACATCCTCACCGCCGCCAGCGCGCGTCACTCCTTATGTCTCCTGTCCCGTTTTGTGTTTCAACCTCTCCCTTATGTTTCCTTCCTCCCCCCGTGTTTTGCTACCCCTTTGCTGTATCCCAGCCACCTCGTTGCCTTTTCTGCCCTCCACTCCCGTTTACATTCTGCTTTCCTCCTCCTCCACGTCGCGCCATCTCCTTCTCCTCCTCGCAGCCACCCGCGCCGTGGCGCCCCCGCTCCTCCGCCGCTTACCGCCCCGCGGCACGCGTCCACCATTGCGTGTGCGCCGTCTCCGTGCTTAGGCCGCGCCGTATGGCGCGCCGTCCCGGTTAAACCGCACAGGTACCTCATCGCCATGGGCCCGCCGCGGTGTAAGAGCGCGCGGCACGTTATGCGCTGCTTGTGTCCGTGCCAGGCTAAGTGTCCCTGGCTCGGCTTGCATGTTTCTGCTAAGCTTCATGTGCCGAGGACTGTTGATGCTGCTTGCTGCTGTGTGCTTGGATGATGGCGCGTTGTTTAGTAATTATTTTATTCTTATTTAAGATCCTTAATTGATTTATAGTCATTATTTTACTTAATTGATCTAATTTGATTATGCTGTTGACATGCCATTATCTCCACTGCTCTGTGCAGTGCTTTGTGACCCTCGGGTGAAAAGAGCTTGAGAAATTTAATATTATTATTAATATTTATTAACGAAGTGCCACGGTCAGAGATCTGAGTCAACAGCGTCGATTTGGGCTGTCGATTTTTTTTTGGCAATGTTGTTAACGGTTGCCGGCAAGAGTTGCACCAAACTTTCCCAAGTGGATAGTGGCCTCGATGCTCCCAACGCCGCGCGTGTGGTTCTGTTGGACTCACCTTGCGTAGCGTGCGTTCCCGGAGAGCGTGTTGGGAGCGATACTGCTCGTCGATTGGTTTGTTGGAGACCCGCCGTTCTGCTCCGAGCATGACCCCTACCTCCTGTCGTCCCACAGACTCAGCTCGGGCAGCTGCTGGAAAAGCTGCAAGCGACCGTAAGTGACGTTCCGTCTCTGACAGACACAACGGTGATAGATGGATGTTTATTATTACAGCAGAAAGTTCGCAGTGAGCTGGAAAGCTCTAGATGCGGGATTCCTGCCGCGCAAAGTCCATGCCAGGTCATGGACGAGACACGGATACAGAGGTGCGAAGAAATCACAGAGAGGTGGGGGAGGGGGGGAAGACAGCCATGTGCTTAGCCAGCACCAACATTTGCAAAACACTGCGTCCAAAATATTATGATATCGGCTAATAAATTAATGAGTTTTTTTTTTGTGGAAGGAAACCAGAGAACCCAGAGGAGACCCGTGCACAAGAGGCGCAGAACACACAAACTTAACACAGAAAGGCGCCTGAGGTGGGAATCGAACTGCCTCGGGCAGGACCTCTCTGTGAGGTGCACATGTTACCACTGCACCGTCCTGCCTCATCAAACCGAATGGTGTGTGACGATGGCTGTGCGTGTGGTGACGAGCGGTGGTGCAGTGCTTAGCACACTGCACTACAGACTCAAGTTTGATTAATTTCTGCTCATGGCCAACAGCGGTGATAATTATTTGAACCAGTTCTGGGCCCCTGCCTCAATTTCGATGCATCCTTCAATAAGTAACTGGTGCGCTGCATAATCATCGCCAATAGGGAGACAAAGGCGGTCGAGCGTAGTGCTGGTCATCATCCCTTTATGTGCCATATTGGCTTTCATAGGTGCTGCTGGCTAACAGCCGTTGCTCCAACAGTCTGTTCAGGCTATATGGGGAATCTTTGTCTGTGTGTGTGCGCGTGCGTGCGTAGGGAGCGAGCTTTGTGCGCTGTGTGAAGCCCAACCTGCGCATGACGAGCCATCAGTTTGAGGGCGCCCAGATCCTCTCCCAGCTGCAGTGCTCAGGTCAGGGTTCGGGCACTCCCCGCTGTGCACCGGCCTGCACGGGTGCTCGCTATCACCGCTCGCGCCGACACTCCGCGTTGGCTGCACGGGCGATCTCGTCTTCGTGTCTGTGGGGCGGAGCAGACTGTAGCATCTTTGTCTTACAGAAATAAATTCCTACTCGAGGCGGTTTGATTCCAAACTTGGGAACTTTTCTGTACCGAGTTTGTATTTTATCTCTCTTTGTTCCGCGTGGATTTCCTCCAGGCTTTACAGTTTCTTCTGACAAATAAAAACAAACACTCGTTAATTGGCCAATAACATGATAACATATAGGAAGCAGTCTTTAGAAGGTTGGCTCTGCCTACCGACGTGGCTGCCTTTCCCCACTTATCTGTGGTTTCCTACAGAGAGGGTTCGAGGCACCACTGTATGAATGTAACAAAATAAATTCATTTTCTTTGGGGGGAGTGGAAGTGTCATGGGTTCGCGTGCGGAGCTACGAACCCAGCCACCCGAGTTTGATTTCCGCTTGCAGCCGATATCGGTGGTAAATATCCGGACCGATCCCACGTCTATCCTGGCTCGATTCTGCTTTAATACTACTGCCTGTGAAGTCTACACAGGGGTGAGTCCCACGTGTTGCGACCCTGCAGGGATGGTGTCGGTGCTGGACCTGATGCAGGGCGGTTTCCCGTCACGCGCGCCCTT
>JAZEWT010000017.1:18088358-18120425 GCA_036362905.1 Mordacia mordax
CAATCTGCCCGATCTTGATTTCTGTGGTGGTGCGCAACACCGCCTCTCCACCCCCTTGACGGTTCAGCATTCCAACCCCCTCGTCGACAGCATCCTCACGGCCCGCGTTCTTCCCTTTGCCGTTTCAGTTAAGAACAAGATCCTGTACCGTGCCGCGGCATGTGTCAAGATCCAGAAGACCGTGCGCATGTTTCTGTGCAGGAAGCGATACAAGCACCGGTAACGCGATCCGTGGGGGAGGGGGTCGCCACTAACATTTTGCCGAAATGTTCACCTTCGCTCGGTTCGATCCGGGTTTCGATCCGGGTTTATTGTGGAAGGAGATCAAGGGCCTCGAATTAAGTTAAACGCAAAGGTCTTCACAACCGTAATTTATTTTTGGGCCTTGTGTGGTTGATACTGCCTATCTCTGGAACTCAGTTTCAAATCAGGCCAGAAATGCTGACCGTTGAAAGCCAGCCGCGGCCAGTGCCTGCGGCAAGTGCTATGTCTTAACCGGCTGTGGGCCCTGCCCTAAGTCGCCTCAGTCTTAAATGAGTATTTGATGCATTGTGTAAACATCAGCACTGTTTAGACAAAGGCGGCTGGGTGCGGTGCTGCCCATCCACCCCTCGCGAGCCGTGCCGGCCTTCGTGGCTGTGGCTCGCTCACGGTACTTGCTGCTTTGGTCCTGGTAAGATTGTGTGGGGGATCTTTGTGTGCGTGCAGAGTGGAGGGCCTGGTGAAGGTGCGATCCCTGCAGAAGCGGTTGGAGCAGATGAAGAAGGTGACGTCAACGCTGAAAGACGGGCACGCCCAGACCGACGTCCAGCAGATGGAGGCCGCGGTGCACACGCTCGTGGGAAAGATCAAGGTCGGTCGCTCGCTCGCTCGCCTATGCTAATCTCCCGCGAGTTTGATTGCATTTATTCACTCCGTCTGTGGCCGTGACCACATTGTCAGGTGTGAAACATTATCCTGAATTGTGTTCCACGGTTGCACATCATGGCAATCTGTTGTTCAGGAGCTAATATGCCAATTTTTAGGTCCGCTGGACACATCGAGAGGGCTTCAGGAGAGCGAGTTGGTGGAGTCTTACTATTCCTCCCCCTCTGTTAAAGGAGTGCAGACTACAGTGGGTTCCTAGATGGCCCATAATCTGGGTTTCATTGGCCACAATTGCACTCTTACGGTATGTCTTTTAATGTATATATGTGTTTGTACCATTCTCTACATATCTTTATGGGTCTGTATGTATCTCTGTGTGTCCACGTATATCTGTGTGGCTGTGTTTACTATACGTTCCATATTTTGGATCTCATGGCCACAGTCGCACCACTGTGTCCTTGTCTTTAATTTAACATTCATGGCAGAGATGTGATGTGGTTGATAGTCATGCTACTTACCTTCCAGGATGCCAGCAGCGGGAGGCATGCGATGTTTGAGGCTAGGATGAGGTGTGAATGTACAGTAGAATTCGGCATTTGATACCGTTGACCATCTGATCCTACTTGAGCGACTGGAGAGTATAGGGGTCTCTGGCTGTGCTCTGCATTGGCTGAGCTCCTACCTCTTCGACCGGGAGCAGTTTGTCAGCCTCGGAGGACAAAACTCGATAGAGATTTATCCTGTTTTGTCTGGAGTTCCTCACGGTTCAGTTCTCGGCCCCACTCCTCTTCAGCATCTACAACCTCTTGGCCATATCCTGCACAGCCTCAATTTCAGCTACCGCTGCTATGCCGATGACATCCAAATCTATATCCACGCAAAGTCATCCATCAATGCGTCTGGTCTTTGCATTTCATCCTCACTGTTAACTTTGAAGGTCTGGCTCAATTAAAATGTTCTAAAACTAAATGGCGACAAAACAGATGTTTTGGTTTGTTGGAACCCTGCACCAATTGTCCAAAGATGAACCTATCCAATTGATGCTTGACCACCAGAATTATGAAGTTGCTAAGGCAGTCCGGAGTCTAGTTGTTACTCTTGATTCCTCACTCACCTTCGAGACACACATCAACAAGGTGACGAAGGTAGTCTATTTCCATCTCAGAAATATAGCCAGACTGCGCAACATCCTGTCATCTGCTGGCGCTGAGAAGCTAATACACATCTTCATCTCCTCACGGATTACTGCAATGCACTGCTCCCTGGCACCCTGCATATCTGATCAATCGTCTCTAACGTGTGCAGAATGTGGCTGCTAGAGTCCTCACTCGCACACCCATCCACGATCACATATCCCTAGTACTGATGTCTCTCCACTGGTTACCTGTTAAATACAGGATTGAATTCAAGATCCTCTTTCTCACCTACAAGGCTCTCACTGGCGCTGCTCCGACATACATCCGTGACATACTTCAGGCACCCTCCTCAACACAACTTCGATCCTCCAGTACAGGCTCGCTGCATGTGCTCAGGTCGTACCTCCATTCGATGGCTGACAGAGCCTTCTCGTGCGCTGCTCCAAAACTCTGGAATGCCTTTCCACTGGAGATTCGTTCAGCCGAGTCCTTGGCCATCTTCGAATCTCGTCTCAAGACTCACTTCTTCCGTAAAGTTTTCAAGTCCTCTGGTTAAGGCTATTGATGCGGCTCAGTGTTGTCGTACCGGGATGTTGGCTGTCTTCCGACTTGCGCCTGCTTGGGAACATTTATTCCTTCCTCTGGCTTGGACTGTTGATGTGGCTCAGTGGTGCTGTGCCAGGATGTTGGCTGTCTGACGACCTGTACCTGCTCGGGAACATATGTTCCTTCCTTGTTTGTTTAAGAAATTAATTATTTTTTGCTGACTTTATGTCTTGTTATTTACTGCTACTGTTTGACTTTCTGTTGAACTGTTCTGATGTTGTTGTTGATCTCTCCACAGCTCGGATTTGTAAAAAAAAGATAAAGAAAAAAAACACCACAATAAAGCGTTGTTGTTGCTGATTTTCTGTTCTCGGTCATTGATGTACCGTTCTTTTCACAGCTCTGTGCAGCGCTTTGTGACCCTCGGGTGAAGGCGCTCTATAAATGCAATTATTATTATTATTATAAAAAATGATATTTTAACAAGTCGAGCTGTGTTCTAAATAATTTATCTTTATTTTTAAAAAATATGATGCCAGTTCGACAATCCTCCACTATGTCACCTATGAGCTCGTTCCAGTCGAGGTCATACGATCCACTTGCCCCGATAGTCTGTTAAAGGCCACATGGGGTACCTTTTCTTTGGTACAGTCGGGCCCGGTGTCACCCGCCGAGCTGGACAGGGAGTACGCGGCGCTCGTGCAGCGCTCGGCGCTGCTGCTCGACGCGCTGCAGCGGCGCAAGAAGGAGGAAGAGGAGGCGGAGCGCCTGCGCGCCATCCAGGAGGAGATGGAACGCGAGAAGATGCGCCGGCAGCAGGATGAGCAGCGGCGGCAGCTCGAAGAGGAGGAGCGCCGCCAGTACGGGCATCGCCGCACGGCGCAGCACGCACTGATTACGCCGCTGTGCGGTACAAGGGCGGCGGTGCAGCGGTGGCTCTCGCGTCCCGCTGCACTGCCCCAGTTAAATTCCCGACTCAGAATTGCTGTCCGTACTGTAGCTGTTACTTCGGGATAATCGTGTCGAGCGCTCCTTCTCTCGCCTATGCAACATTTCGCCTCCCACGTTGGAGGCATCACCAGGCGTTTGAGAAACTTGAAGGAGAGGGAAGGAACACTCCACACGGCTATCCCAGAAAGAACAGCTTTGGTGAAGCAACTCTCATACGTTGAGCAGTGCAAACCTACATCAGTACATTTGTACGTTCTCTCTCCCACTGTTTGGTGTGGGTCTTCTCCGGGTACCCCGGTTCGCTTCCATCGCTACAAAACTCATAAAGTGTAACCTTTATTGACCAAATATCCCGATACTGAAACATTTCCTGCAAATGACACAAGTGAGATCGCATGCGGCAGCGGCAGTGGCAGGATCATCTTGCTACTGTGAAAACTTGGCAGGACTCCTGAAAAACGAATTAAGATTCATTGAGGCTCTCCTGGGTAAACAATGATAATAAAATAAGACATAAAACATGCCGATTTCATAAAATCACAGAGCACCGTAACGCAACGCATCACATTGCATTTCATCACAAGGTCATTATGAACAATGTAGTGATTAAGGTCGTGACGACCGTGAGTGCGGTTGTAGCTGTTGCTTTGACGGCGATTGTGGTTGTAGCGGTTGTGCACGCTGCGGTGGTGGTTGTGGTGCAGGAAGTTGGAGATGGAGTCTCAGCGCAAACGAGAGGAGGAGGACAGAAAGCGACGAGAGAAGGAAGACAAGCGCCTGCAGGTGCCTCCATCAGCACAGCCATCACGGTAGCAGGGACCGGGTGTTCCTGTGCATCCCCGTGTCTGGCTGCATGTGTCTGTCTTAAGCCACGTGTTTGTGTGTCGCTATGTATCCATCTGCTTGTCTGTGTGTTCGCGTTTTTTCCCCGGTGTTCCCATCTATCCTTTTGTCCCCCATGCATCCCCATTCATTCACATGCATTCCTATCTCTCCCTGTGGCCCCCTGAGTCTTCTGCTCCTCCCCGTGGCTCCCTGCTCCTCCCTGCTCCTCCCTACTCCTCCCTGCTCCTCCCCGCGGCTCCCCGCTCTTTCCTGCTCCCCCCCCGTGGCTCCCCACTCCTCCCTCGCGTGTCTCCGCTCCTCCCCACTCCTCCCCCTGGCTCCGCTCTTCCCCCGCGTTTTGCCGCGAGCAGGAGGAGGCGCAGGCGGAGATGCTGGTGCACAGGAAGGAGGCGGCGCGAACGCAGACCATCCTGGAACAGGAGCGGCGCGACCGCGAGCTCGCCATGAGGATCGCGCAGAGCGACGCCGAGCTCATCCCAGAGGACAACGCCGCCGACAACAGCCTCAAGCGGTGCCGCCGCCGCACCCCCACGAACCCGCTCGCCCGCTCACATTCTCACCTGCTCGCCCACGAACCCGCTCACCCACACACACGTTCATCCGCTCGCCCATGAACCCGCTCAACCGTACACACGTTCATCCGCTCGCCCGTGAACCCGCTCACCCACGCACGTTCACCTGCTCGCCCGTGAACTCGCTCACCCGCACACACATTCACTTGCTCGCCTGTGAACCCGCTCACCTGTACATATGTTCACCAGCTCACCCACACACACATTCACCCACTCTTATGTTTATACGCTCACCCATACACACGATGACCCGCTCACCCGCACACATGTTCGTCTGCTCGCCCATGAACCCGCTCACCCACACACACATTCACCTGCTGATATGTTTACCGGCTCACCCATACACACATTCACCCACTCGCCTCTGAACCCGCTCAACTGTACACACGTTCACCTGCTCGCCCATGAACCCGCTCACCCGCACACACATTCACCCACTCGCCCATGAACCTGCTCATGCGCTCACCCGTTCGCACGCTCACCCACTCACAAATTCACTCATCCGCTCACCAACTCACCCATGAACCCATTACAAACCCTCTTACCTGCTTATCCACAAATACGCTCACCCACTCACCTATAATCCGGCTCACTCATTCATCTATGAACTCGCTAACAGATTCACCCGCTTACCAACTAATCCATTAAGCCGATCACCGATGAACCTACTCACCCGTTCACCCACTTACCTATGAACTTGTTCACCTACGAACCCACTCACCTGCTCACTGCCCCCCCCATCCTCTATCTACCCCCCCCCCCCCTCACTCGCAGGGGGTTTCAAGTGCAGGCACAGCAGGCGGCACAGATTGTACGGAAGCACGACTTGAGCAAGTGGAAATACGCCGACCTGCGTGACACCATCAACACGTCCTGCGGTGAGACGCTCGCTCAAGTACACGCACGCACACACTCGCTGTCATGCACACACAAACTTCCCCCGTATAGCCTGAGCAGACTGTTGGGTCAAGTCCTGCTAGCGAGCACCTCTGCAGATTGACAGCACACGAGGTGGCAGGTGGCCGGCCCCACACCTGGCCAGCTTGTTCACGTGAGTGACAATGTTTACACATCGTAGTGACTACTAATTTTAGGCTGAGTCAACCTCGGGGAGGCCCAGAACCAGCTCAGAAAATGGTCCTTGGTGTTGACCATGAGCGGGAATGAAACTCTGGTGGGCGGATTCGCAGATGAGTGCGCTTACCACTCCGCCACCTCTCCCTGCGAATGCTCACACACACGTGGACATGCAAAGAAATGCACACCTACCTACACGTGCACGAAATCGCACACACTCGCACATTCAGTAAACCCTCGAATCATGGTGGGTTTTACAGTCGCGATTTTGTCTGGTCGCCAAGCCGTCTGTATACCTATGTGACTATCACAGTGGATTGGGGGGAAGTTTTGTTCATTCCAAACATTATCTGTCATTGTCTGATTATCTAGAGTGATTGTGGTCGACTCTGCACCAATCGGTAATTATTATGAAGGCTTTTGTGTGGGGGGTGTGCACGCATTAAGTGATTGCACCTGGTAGGCGGAGGTGGCACGTGTGGGAGATCATTTTGAACTTGCCGAATCTCACAGATTCCGCACGTTCAGAATTATAAACGAATTTGCGGTGCTGCATAAGCTTCCCAGTTCTATACATTGTGTGTTTTGAATTGTGCTGTCCTTCCCTGGCTCATAACCTCAGCCATATTCAAGGGTTTACCGTACACAAATTCACACGCGCACAAAACCACTCGCACGCCCGTACACACAACAGCCGCCAATGTGCCTGTTCTGCGCCATTTGCCCCACAGTCCCTGGTGAGTGATGTATCGAGGCAAGCATGTCTTTATCACGCTTTGCATTTTGCTCGCCTCCAGTAGCAGTCCTGAGCCAGTGGTGGGCATTTCAGATTCCTCTGCCGGGGCCAATGTTATCCATAGGGGACGGTGGCTTACGGCGGTATGGATTTGACCCGTCTCTTCGGGCGCAGCCTGCCGCTGTTGCTGCCACTGTTGCTGCCGGTCGTGACCTCGTGGCACCCCCCTCACCGCGTGTCCGTGTCTCCTCCCTGCATGTGCTCTCCCATGTGCTCTTTAAGAGAGTGTGAGAAAGAAGGCCGGGGAATGTGAGTATCCGTTAGAGCGCTTGCTTCCCTGCTGTTCCGGCCTGTCCACGGCACACGGTACCGGGGTCTGCCATTATTTGCCGATTCAGCACCAGTATCGCCACCACCGCAACCGCTGAGACTCGGCGACAGGGTCCCTCGTGTCCTTGAACATTCACACGAGCCTTCTCCTTTGACAACCGAGTGCTTTTGAGAACGGGCTGCGAGTGTCCGCGCCTGCCACTACAATGACAATTTTAATTTATATTGATTCCAATCACAACCGCGTTCCAAAAATAGATGACAAGCCATGCTGCGGTGGCACGGTGGACAGTCTTTGGGTCATCTCAGTCAGCTCGTAACATCTCGATCTGTCCCATGTGACCTTTCAACAGCAGCAGCAGCAGGGAGTCTTTCACGATTTTATCGGCCGCCTCCAACCCCACCTATCCCGGCACGAGCGCCGCGCCGACATGACCGTCGCGTAGCGGCAAATGCCGGTTGCCCTTGTGGTGCACGTGTCGCCATTTGACAAATTGCTGTTTGTAGTCGACTCTGCCATGCTTGATGCACGAGGCCATAAATTACATAACAAGGGCAGAGCAAGTGAAATACACAGTGTTCACCCGCCGCCACAGACGCTCACAGCGAGAGGTATGCTGCGTCGAACAGATTAGCCCAGCTCACTCGGTATCAGCACCAGCTGTTGTTGTGCACGTAACATCTGTTGAGCAGTGGTTCACCCCCAGTGCGTGTCTATTCTCTCCATTGCCAGCAGCATGGGGGGGGGGGTTGTCTTTCGTAACGAGCGGCCCCAGTGTTTTTTGGAACGTTAGCGTGTGTAGCGGCCTCACGTGCATTTAACGCGGACGCCCGTGCACCTGTGCGGCATGCGGATTGAAAGCGAGCGGTTTGGTTGCGCGCTGCGGCTCGGCGCCACTTTGCTGCGAGCGTGGGGAATGAGCGATGGTGGATCGACGACACGTCACGCTGCGTGGCGAAGCAGCGTGCCCAGTGGCGCTTGCTTGGACAAGGCAAAACGGGGTTTTAGCATTAATAATAGTTGCGATTTATAATGCGGTGCCGTGCATATTCGTTCAGTACCGGAGAGACTGACTCAGTGGTGCAAGCAAACCGAGGAGAGGTAAGGTAGCCACGCGATTAGCCAGCGCTAACACTTGGGAGACACCGCTTCTGATGTATTGTGATGGTATCGGCCAATAGTCGTGGGAGGATAATGGAGAACCTGGAGGGAAACCCATGCAGAACACAGGTAGAACATATAAACTCCAAACAGAAAGGTGCCTGAAATGGGAATTGAACTATCTCAGGCCGGATATTCTTTATGTGAGGATAAATTATGTATAGATGTTCATTCTTGCAACACAAAGTACACAAATATAGGATTCCTGCGCTACAACAATCAGATAATAAGCATAATAAGATGTCACCACTGTGTTACTCTGCCACCCATCAGCAGGGTCTGTCTACTAAAGTTAGTGCCACACAAAAATACATTTGCCAACTTCCTTCGTGAATCACGTGGAAAAGGGGCATACTTTACCATGTTAGTGAGTGCGGGTTGGGGAAGCCAGCGGTGGGATCGCTCGGACCCGTCCGGACATCGCTCCACCATTGGTGCATTGGCCACGGCTCTGAGCGAAACTGCTAGGTTTTATACCGGCAGTGCGCTTAAGGCAAATTTAATTACCACGACAAAACACTTATTATAGAACCTGGACAAGATTCCTGCCAGGTCAGTGAAACCCCGTGCTCTTTATTAACAAGGCCGTGAGCTGGATTTGAATTAAAGCGAGTCGCCTCGAATGGGCACGGCCTGTGGTGGCGATTGACACGCAATTACCGCGCGCGCACGTGCGGCGTCCGCTTACTCCGAATCAATTCGGAGCCCTTGCGAGACCACGGGCTGTCTCGGCGAGCGAGAGCGGGTGATTACATGCCAACAGCGACAACAATCACTATGGACGAAACGCTGCACTCGTGAAAAGACCCGAGTGGTTTAGTTAATGCCGAGCGTAACTGATTTAAATTGTAGGGGTGGTCTCCAGCGATGAGGTGGTGGCGGCGGTGGCTGCCGGTGCTGATTGGAACCTCTCGGTCGGGGGCTGCCCCGCTGACCTTCCGGGCCGTGGAGAGGTCGCCGCTGACGTGTCCCGTAGTCATAGCATGTAGCTGTCGTGTCACAACCCCCCCCCCCCTTCCACTTACCCACAACGCTTCTCCACTGCTGGATGTAGAGGGTAGAAAAGGCTCGCAGGGGACACCTGCGGTGTCTCGGCGCGGGGGTTGTTCAATTCAACAGCGTTGAGAAAGCGAGGTAAATAATAATAATTATTGCATTTCGAGAGCACTTTTCGCACGAGGGTCATAAAGCACAGCTCAGAGCTGTGGAGAGAATGGCATCAACAACAACATTAAAGTAGATTATTTAAACCTCTTAAACACAGCATTAATTGCACTGTTGCAGGTTTGCACAGCTCAATGCATGATGATTGCCCTCCAAAGCTGTCCTTTCGGGATAGCTCTCTCCTCCCTCCTTCACATCATTCCGCCTCCCATGTTGGGAGCATCATCGGGATGACGATTTGTCTGCCACGTTGCGAGGCGAAATATCGTGAAGGCATTCTCGTGCGTTTTGAGTCTCGGCACGCCTGAGGATGCCTCCAACATTGGAGGGGAGTCGTGAAAGAAAGAGGGGTAGAGCTTGACACGGTTATTCCGAAAGACCAGCTTTGGAAAGTAATCATCTTGCACTGAGCCGCGAAAACCCACATCAGTATGATGAACGCGTAAAGGCACAGATCTGCAGTTGCTCGCCCACACCACTGCTTGCGGAAGGACCTCTATGACATTGGTATTTGTGAATATTTCATTTGGTTGAAATGTTACAGCATTAAGTGGTGTTTATATTCTCCCCTTGCTCAGTGTGGATTCCTCCCTATTCTCCCGTTTCCTCCCATAAAATGCCCATATAACATATAGAATGCAGTGTCCGAAACATGTTGCCGTCACCTAATTGCAAAACTGCCTTCCCCCTCCCCATCCCTCGGAGTCGTTCTGTCCTGGAACGAATACTTTGGACATTGAACGGTTATTCTGCCTCACCTTATAAGTAATAATGATGATAATAATATTTGCATTTCTAAACTGCCTTTCACCCGATGATCACAAAGTGCTGCGTATAGCTATGGAGAGAACGGCATGTAAAATAATGACGAAAATCAATTAAGGACATCAAATGATAGAAATATAATTATTGGCTGAGTCGCTATGGTTATTGATCGATATGAGGCTCACTGACAGCAAGCTGTGTTGGGTAACGCTGTTGGCTCGAACCTCTCACCATGGTCCCGCTCTGCTCTGCCGGTACGCTGTCACCTGCGCCCTCCACTGCTTCTCTGTTCGCTTCGACGCCATTCCTCCACAACGTCTCACATCAGTCATATGCTCGCTGCTGAACCACCTCCATTGCCATTCTCAAGTCACCCGTTGAAATTCCACCAATGCTTCGGTGGAGACTGACTGCTCGGTGGTTCTAGCTGTTGTGTGTGCAGGCAGTGCAGCTGCACCTTGTCCCACGGGCTGAAGGAGTGGGTGTAGGTACTGGCCTCCGCAGAGGTTGCAATGTTGATGAAGGTGGGGGGTAGGGGGGAGGCATTTTAATCCCCGCACACACGTTCGTGCGAACCACAATACATAGCCGCTACCAGAGGAGAAGACCATATCTATTCCTGTTTATAATCGTCCTATACCGCTGCCGTTTGATTTATATGCCCACAAAAAAAAAACCTCTCGGAGTCCCAAGACTTTTCCCGCGGGATGGTTGTGCCCGTCCGTCCGAGCGGGAGTGGAACGATGCTTCGATCCGCGCGGAGAGTTATCGACTCTCGCACGCTTGACGGTACCGCGCGCTTAAGCCCAGCCGTGTGTGCGCGCGCGCGTAGCCGTCTGTCATGGCACTTGATTGCGCGCTCATCCCGCAGAGTCAAGTTAAAGCTCATTCTGACCAGAAAATCCCGGGGACCTATGATGCTGGCGATGAGATGCGTTTGCCCTTTGACCGAGGTCAATAAAAGTGTTTAGAGAGACTGGGTGCATTGCGGGTGAACGCAAATTTCATTCTCACTCGCAGCTAACCTTTGTGACGAATATCTGAACTGATCCTGGACCGCTGATAGGTCGACTCAGCTTGAAATGATTAGCGGGTGCGGTGTGTAAGAACTTTTATAAAAAATTCAGCCTATCCATTTGCACGTGACGGTAAGGTGCAACTGTCCCGTGTTGGAAAAAATTCAGGCAGCTAACTGCAGCCTTGGCATTCCGGGCATAGCCGGCTGCTCACGGTTACGCCAGACATAGCCGGGTACTCAAGGTTACCCCAGACATAGCCGGGTACTCACGGTTATCCCGGACATAGCCGGGTACTCAAGGTTACCACAGACATAGCCGGGTACTCACGGTTACCCCAGACATAGCCGGGTACTCGCGGTTAACCCGGACACAGCCGGTTACTCACGGTCTCCTCAGACATAGCCGGTACTCACGGTCACTCCAGACATAGCCGGTACTCATGGAGGGCTCTCTGCAAACGTCGCTGCATCACCCGAAGGCAGCTGTGCGTGGTGCTGCGCACACATCCCCACGTAGTGCTGACCACGCACCACCACCCCCCCTTGCGCCATGTTGACCTTTGTGTACGCATCACTCGCTAACGGCACTTGCCCCTACAATCGGTCAAGGGCTGCACGGGGGATCTTTGTATTTGTCTCTGTATCCACGCCAGCGTGCGAGCGCGCTCTCGTTTAGTGCCCCATTCCCGCGCGTTGTTCTCTCTTCGCTCCGTCCATCCGGGCCGTAATAAAGAGCTCCGGTTTTAATGCGGCGGGAAGCAGGTGGCCCGTTGAGATGAAATATCTCTCCTTGCCGCGCTACGAGAGACGTCGGCGTAAACACGGAGTAGGCCGCGGCAAATAAAACGAGCGGAGCGCGCCGGGGAGGATTTGAGCAACGGATCCGCACGTCTCCTCTCGGGACCTCGATGAGTACTCCTGCACAGGACCCACCCGGGTTCAATCGCTGGCTGTGATGCGCACCGCTTGGATTGCTCACAACGAATGGTAGCGTTGTGTAAATATCACGAGGACTTCGCAAAGCGTGACCCGTTGGACCGAAGGACAGTATCTGCCGATGGGGGGGTGGGGGGGTGTATGGTGTTGTCACCCATTTTATTTTTCTGACAATTCGGAGTGTGAGCCTTTTTTTAATAGAGTAAAAGAGACGTTTGTTATTACAGACTGAAATACCCAGTGAGCTTGCAAGCTCTGGATGCTGGACGCCTGTGACAACATAAAAGAGATGATCACGATGGGGTCTTCAACATTCCACTGTGCAGCACTCTCGGGTTAACCTACTTGGCGGCGATTAACCAGGGCGGCTGCATTGGTTGAACCGAGTCGCCAGTATTCACTGCCGTGCTCCCCCGCGTCTTCGCCGTACGCAGACTGATGACGTCGTGCGCCGCCAACGCGTTGTTACCCCCCCCCACGCCTGGCCCTGCTTGGTTCCGAACCGGATTTGGACCGATTCCCATGAGGCCAGCGCAGCACGGTTCGTTTGCAGTGGAAAAACCACCCGTGCTGCGTAAGCCTCGTGCCGGTTTCATGTTCGAGTTAACATCTTCTTTCCCCGTGTCCGTGTGGGTTTTTGCCGGGTACTCCATTTACCTTCCGCAGTCCAAAGACACGCTGCCTAGATTATTTTTCCTCATTAAATTGCCTCTGGTGCTCTGGGGTGTTGTAACTTGTTTACCCTTCTCACTGGACGACTGTTAAAATGAGCTACGTAACTTAACGATTCAGTCACTCTATCTGTACCCACGTAATCCCGTACTGAGTTGCAGGGGCTGGAGCCTATCTCGGCAGACAGGGCGCAAGGCAGGCTATATCGAGGATGTGACACCAGTACATCGCAGGGCACACTATTGGGGCAATTTACCCAGCGGGTCAGTTAACCTAGACAGCAACGTATCTTTGTACGGTGGGAGGAAACCAGACTACCTGGCGAAAACCCACGTGGATATGGGGAGAGAGACGCAAATTCCACATTGTAAGGCACCCGAGCTGGGAACCGAACCCAGGACTTCTTTCTGCGAATCGCCAGCGCTATTCACTGCGCCACCCCGCCGCCCCTAACTTAACGGTTCTTCCAGTTTAAGTAAAAACTGACTGTCTTAGCCTGGACGTGCCAGTGGAAAGTGTATGAAGTTTAAATTGAGTTTGTTCGGGGGTGTGTGTGTGTGTCGTTGTGCCGGCGCGCATCGCGCGCGCAGACATCGAGCTGCTGGAGTCGTGCCGCGAGGAGTTCCACCGCCGCCTCAAGGTTTACCACGCGTGGAAGTCCAAGAACAAGAAACGGAGCGATGACGGACAGCAGAGGGCGCCGCAGGCCGTCGTGGACCACGGTGAGACGCGGCGCCTGAGCGCTCGCCCGGCGCGTCCGCTCGTCGATCACAGCAACGGCTGCCCGTACAGCACTCGACTTTAGTGGGTGGTTCAGCCGACTGTGCCCGGCCGCCTTTGTCGCTCTGTCGGCGATGTTCCCACACCGTATTGGGTGTTCATTTGAGGCTGAGTTGACCTAGGGAAGGGCCAGGAGTCATTCATAAAATTGTCACTGGTGTTGGCCATGAGCGGGAATCATACTGGGGTCACCAGGTTTGTAGCGCAGAGTGCTAACCGCTGAACCACCACTCCCCACATACAAAGAAGGAAAGACAAAGAGCCCCCCTGTAGCTTTAATAGACTATAGGGTCAAGTGCTGTTAGTGAGCACCTATGAAGGCCGATATGGCACATGAGGGGGTAAGTGGCCAGCATCACCCCCTACCGCCTTTGTCTCCCCAGTGGCAATGTTTGCACACCACTCTAAGTACTCAATTGAGGCTAAGTTGACCTAGGGGAGGCCCATTACTAGACTGCTTTGTCACTGGAGTTGGTGGCCTTGAGCAGGATTGCAACTCAGGTCGTCGGGTTTCTAGCCCAGCACACTAACCACTGAGCCACCGCTCCCCATACATACACATGTACACAGCCACACACATGCGCACAGCCGCACACATGCGCACAGCCGCACACACAGCCCCACACACAGCGGCGCACACACGCAGAAGACGTGCGGCACGTGCGTTGTGGGAGCGCGCATGCTCTCCGTGCATTATTGTCGCGATCCCTCGTGCGCGGCGGAGTGGGTGACACCCGCTCGTAGGAGCAGGCAGCTCGTGTCACGAGGTTTAGATCCGAAGGTTGAACGCGCGCGCACGCGTGCGCGTGTTATGTACATCCTTGTAAAAGGCGTACCTAAAGGCGCATGGGCCTGAAATCGCTGACTCGCACCACTACTGGCAGAGAGACTGTCGCTAGAGGCCGCTCTACAGAGCCCCACTGTAGACGGTATTTAGCCTACTCGTCTTCCCTGGCCAGACGTGCTTAGGTGGGAGTTACCCACACTTTATCCCACTTCTCACGACCTGCCGTCTCATAAACTGCGATGATAAGCGTTCACGCTGCGGGGTGGAGACGAATGCGGTGGCGGGAAGGGTGGCAGATGGAGCTAAGAAACCTGCGCCGTTGCTTTAACTGGCATGTTGGGAGATGATGGGGAGTAGATCCGGCGACCTCTGGGTGTTGCGAGTCTAGCGCGCCGCTGACCTTCACACCACGGCGGCGGCGGCGGCTTCCCGTGAGCGCCGTGTGAGTGTGTGGGAGCGACATTAGCGATGGGCAGTCACGGTGGACTGCGGGTAATAAAATAATACATAAACAAATAAGGGATTTACCAGGAGAAATTCTAACACTGATGCCCAGCCTCGGGGTCTTTTGAGCCAGCGTATCCAGCCGTGTTTGTTTACGCTGGCGCGTGCCGGAGTATACATTTCAGCGTTTCTGTTAATGCTTGGGTGCGAGCGAGTTTGCAGCGCAATGCTCCGCTAGCACATTGGATCACTCGCGTGTGCGCATTTGCATGTGTGTCTCTGCCTGTGTGTCTCTGCCTGTGTGTGTTAATGCGAGTGTCTGTGCACGCGTGTTTCTGCATGCGTGCGTGTGCAAGCGTGTGCGTGCGGATGCGTGCATGTGCTTGTGTGTGTGCGTGTGTGTCTGGGCTGAAAAACAACCTCGGCGTCCTTGTGGTACTGCTCGGTAACGCTGGTGGCTGCTCGCTCTCTCTCTACAGTGGCAAGGGGGTTCTGGATGGGTGTGGGGTGCTGGTAACCCCCTACCTTTAATTACCACTCAACCACAATGAAAAGTCAAAGAAACACCTAAGCTTGCACCGGAGGCCCCAGGGGGACAGGCATTTATGACGTCTTCTGGCCAAACCCCATTTGGTGGAGCCAGGATTTAGACTGAATACCCACCCCCGGGGTTCCTCCAGAAACAACAAAAAGCTATGACCACGTGGAATATTCAAACGCTCGTTGCAGAGGAGAAGCTGCCACTCCTCTCTCGGGAGCTAAAGTAGAACCTACTGGCTCTCTGAAATACAGGAGATCTGGTGGACTAGTTCTGGCTTAAGTCATCAGGAGGGGTGGACAGTCCTCCACTCAGGACATGAAACTACCAAACAGCAGGGAGTGGCTCTTCTTTTTAATAAACTAATTAAGGGCCGTGGGAACATGGTGGTGAGGTGTGGTAACCTGTGAGTCCAAGGGTACTGTGTGCTCACCTCCATATAAATAGGTGAGGGATGGTGCTGGTGGTGGCTTTTGCCATCACTGAAGATGCACATCAGTGGAGGGATTCAGGCAAGACGGATGAGTCGAATGCCTTTTATAACCTCCTGTCTCAGGTGTTTTCTAAAATGGCCCCTTGAGATACTCATGCTGTCAGGTGACTGTAATGCCCGAATGGGTCATGATGCATACTCCTGGTCTGGAGTGATTGGAAGGCATGGGTCAGATCAGCTCAAAAACAATGGTCGGAGACGAATAGACTTTTGTGCAGCTCATGGGCTCGTAATCAGCAACATGCTTTTCCATGAGCGGGGCATCCACACATGGATGTATGTTCGGTTTAAGCAAGAACCTCTGCTGGACCATATAATGACAGAGTAGTAGATGTGGGCCCATGTCCTTGGCACCAGGATCTACCGTGGAACTGATTTGCCGTCTCACCACAGGCTTGTTATCACTCAGATCTGCCTGCTATTCTTCCATGGCAGTGGTAGGTGTTCACCAAGGACCAAATTCAAACTCATAGTGGCTTGGTCTCAGCTAGCTATGAAAGCTGTAAGAATTTTGCCAACGTTTACAGCTGGGGCTGGGTGAGATTTAGGGCTTTTGTTCATGCAGTGGCATGGCTGCACGGGGTACACAGTCCAGACCTCCCCAGAAACCCTGGCTCACAGAGTAGGTGTTCAAGCTAGCCAAGGGAAAACAGAAGGCCAACTCCCTGAGACCTTGCCAGGCACCCTGAGGAAATGCTTGTGGAACACCAGTGTGGCTTCAGTATAGGCCGGTTTTGCTCAGACGCCATATTCTCTCTGGTAGCTATGGCAGAGGTGCAGGGAATTTCAACGGAAGCTGCATCTCTGTATTGTTAACTTGGTCAAGGCCCACAATACCCTTAGTAGGCCAGGGCTGTGGGTGGTTGTTTGTGCTTTTGGGATCCCTGACACACTGATCACTTTCATTAAGAACCTTCACGATGGTGGGCAAGCTCGGCTAATGCTATGTGGTGGGGAGTTAGAGCCATTCCCTGTTCACCTTGGGGTGCTACAGGGATGCCCTCTGGCTCCTACTTAATTATTAAACATATTTTGACCACGTAGTTTGCGAGGCTTTCCATAGATGTGCCGGTAAACGTTCCATCTGATACAGGTACAATGGGAGGCTTATTGATGCCCAAGTGTGGTCAAGGGATGGCTCTCTATTGGTAAACCATGTTATTTATGCTGACGATTTGATAATTGCTACTCACTTTGAGCAGGAGTTGGGGACTCTGCTGTTGAACTTGGAGCATGACACAGCCCACCAAAACCAAGCATATACCTAGACATTTTCTGCCATCAAAAACTATACCACCTCTGCACTCCATGAGGGACGGGGCGGTTGTGGAGGGAGTGGAGAAGTTTCCATACGTGGGCAGTGTGTTTATGGCTAGTTCCAGTTTATCAACAGAGGTCTCACTCCGAATCAATCGGGCAGCACGATCTTTTCATCTCATCTCATCTCATTATCTGAAACCGCTTAATCCTATATAGGGTCACGGTGAAGCCGGAGCCTATCCCGGAAACACAGGGCGCAAGGCAGGAATACACCCGACGACGGGACGCCGGTCCATCGCCGGGCATTGCGGGACAATTTTAGTCTGCGAGCCAATCAACCTATCCAGGAGCATGCTTTTGGACTGTGGGAGGAAACCGGAGTACCCGGCGAAAACCCACGCGGACACGGGGAGAGAACATGCAAACTCCACACAGAAAGGCACCGGAGCCGAGGGACTCGAACCCGGGACCTTCTTGCTGTGAGGCGTCAGCGCTAACCACTGCGCCACTGCGCCGCCCACGATCTTTTCATCAGCTACGCAATGTTTTGTGAAAGCTGCCTGGCCTGTCGTTCCAAATGAAGTTTTGGGTATTCCGAGCTGCAGTCATGCCCTCTCCTCTACGTTTGCGAGATGTGGACCCCATGGTGAAACATCTGCGCCATTTCTAAAATTTCCGGTTAGCCTATCTATTATCCATCCTGCGTTATCCAGGTTGGATTGTGTAAGGAGCTCACAGGTTCTCGAAATATATTGATAGTGTCCCATAGGCGACCTCCCCTGTGGCTGGTGATGCTGCGGTGGCAGTCATGTAGTACGCATGCTCAGCCACCGCATGCCATACCAACTCCTGTTTGGCCTCATAGAGGGGGCTAATTAGGTGTGGAATACGCTAACGAAGAGATGGACTGATGTGGCACAGGAGGACCTGGAGCTGAGTGGACTTGCTGAGAGACTGGTACCAGCGGTGTTAAGAATGACCTCGGTGGAGGAGGATCGTGAAGGACGCTACGGGGCAGTTGGAGGCAGTCGCCCTCCAACAACAACGGAGGGCGGAGGAGCAATGCTCACAACAACAAGCGGAGTGCCGGGCGGATAAAACACAGCAAATTGGCACAGTAGGGAGCATAATGGGTGCTTCTGCCAGTCATCTAAGTCAGGCAACCCATAATACCTGGGTCTATCCCATGACCTCCTGTCAGCAAGCCTTCGACACTTCACGTGGCTTCAAGGTGCATTTGGCCTGGCACAGGTGCCGTGGTGACGTTGCCGCCACTTAGTGGCGAATGACGGTTGTTGTTGTGTGGGTGCTCGTGCATCTGTGGTTGTCTGTGCGCTTGTCTCCGAGTGCGCACGTGTCTGTGAGTGCGTGTGTACGTGGGGAGCGGTGGCCCAGTGGTTAGCGCGCTGGGCTACAAACCCGGCGACCCAAGTTCAAATCCAGCTCACGGCCAACACCAGTGAGGATTTTCCGAAACGGTCCTGAGCCTGCCCTAGGTCGACTCAACCTCAAATGAGTACCTAGTGCAGTATGAAAATATTGCCACGAGGGAGACAAAGGCGGCCGGACGTGGCGTTGGTCACCCACCCCCCTCGTGTGCCGTGTCGACTAGTTGCTCGCGAATGGCACTTGACCATACAGTCTGTTAAGGCTATTTGAGGCACCTTTATCTTTGTACGTGTGTGTGGAGCGGTAGTGCAATCTATGTCGATTCGGCCTCAAATAAGTCGTGGGTGGTGCGGTGGCACAGTGAGTAGCGCTGTCACCTCACAGCAATAAGGTCCTGGGTTTGGTTTCCGGCTTAGGTTCCTTTCTGTGTAAAGTTTACGTGTTTTCCCCATTTCCGCATCGCATATGTTTTTGTCAGTACTCCGGTTTCTTACCACTCTCCAAATATACGCTGCTGCCTAGGTTGATTTGCCTGATGAGTAAATAGCCCCAAAAAGTGTGCCCTGTGACGTACTGGTATCACGTCCTGGGTATTCCCCCGCCTTGCTCCCTCTGTCGGCCGGGATAGACTCCAGCCTCAACCTCCCCTGTGTAAATATTAGCATTGGGGTGACAAAGGCAGCCGCGCGTGCTGCTGACCCCCCCCCCGTGCGCCGAGCCAAGTGTTATGTGAGAGGCTACACGAGTAACCGTTGCCTTTGTGTGCGAGCACACTTGTGACTGAATTTGCAGCACAACGCCCCGCGCACGCACGTGTGTGTGTGTGTGTTTACGTTTAGTGGGGAGCGGTGGCACGGCGGTTAGCGCATTTGGCTACAAGCCTGGCGGCCCGAGTTTAATTTCTGCTCACGGTCAATACCAGTGATGATTTTGTACTTGGCCTCCCCCAGGTCGATTCGGAATCAAACGAGTACCTCGTGCAGTGTGTAAAGACTGCTGCTGTGGAGACAAAGGCAGTCGTGCGTGGTGCTGGTTACCCACCCACTTGGGTACTGCTCACTAACAGCACCTTCCCGTACAGTCTTTTAAAACAATACGTCATGTGTTTGTTGAGACATCCTCAGACGTTCATATGCTTCCAACGTGGAAGGAGAAACGTCGCGAAGGAAGGGGAGTGATCGACGTGGCTATCCCGAAAAAGCAGCTTTTGGAAGCGATCATCACTCTAGTCAACATTTGTCAAACACCGTTCCCCGTATGCTATGTTATCGGCCATTTAACGAATGAGTGTTTTTTTTTGTGGGAGGAAACCGGAGAACCCCGAGGAAAACGCACGCAGAACAGGAGCAGTACTTACAAACTCCACATAGAAGGGCGCCCGAAGTGGGAAACGAACCACCTTGGGCAGGACCTTTCTTCCATGAGGACCAGATGTTACCACTGCGCCCTCCTGCCACCTAAACAGCACTTGCCCCAGCAGTCTGTCAAAGGCTGCACGGGGCATCTTTGTCCTTGCTCTCACCGCAGCACTCAGCGGTGTTTGGCCTTGGGAAAGTCATGGGGAGTGGCTAATTCGGGCGTGTTTGTGTAATGTTCTGGGTGCCGTGAGCTGCTTCACTTACTAAAGCCTCCTCGAGGGGATTGAACATTTGGATTCTGACCAGCGCACGCCATCGATTCTGAACCAGGATAAGCAAGGGGTGTCAGTTCCTTCTCGGTGATGATGCGCGCGCGCGTGTGTGTGTGCGCGCAATAGTAATGCCTGTTTGCCATTCGCGTTAAGGTCGACGATCTTATCGCGTAATAAGGTGGGTGTCTCCGAGTCTGCCATACCGGCTTTCATAGCTGCTCATTTGATGGCACTTGCTCCAGGAGCCTGTTAAGGCTGTATGGGTGATCATTGTCAGTGGGCGATAGCTAATGTGCACACTTGTAAATCTTGGCACCGCTCTGCGTTCCTGAGAAACCGGACTTGACTCTCCGGTCATAGTGCGCGTGATAATGATAACGATGAGTGACGATGCCTCACTGTTAGCGCAGGAGAGCCTGGCTGACTCAACACTTGGGAGGAACAATTGGGAGCCCTTTTCAAACACGGGAAATTTGGGCCGCGACGCCGGATAATGATGGTCCATTCATGCGAAGGACGGCACGGCACCTGTAGCGTCCGCTGTGAGTGAAGCGGGCAGCGCGGTGTGGTTATCGCTGGATTTGAACCGCGAACTTTTGCAACAGTTGGTGAACGCACTTTTGCTCAGCCACTGCATTACCGTCCATTGGTGTGCGTGTATGTTAGCGGTCAGACATCCGTGTGTGTGTGTTGGCGGTTCGGCATTCGTGTCTGTTCAGCATCCGTGTGTTTGTTTGGTAGTGGTCTGGCATTCCTGTGTGTGTGAGTGGCTGTGTTTGAGTCTGTGTGTTTTACAATCTGTTTGTGTCACTTAGCGTGAGTGTGTTGGTGGCTGCGTGCCTGTGCATGTGTCAGTGTGGGTATATTAATGGCTAGGTACCTTGTTTGTGTCTTTGTGTAATTGGCTGGGTGGATGGATGGGTGCGTTTGTGCGTAAACATACATATATATACACACACAGGGTGAAGAGGGTAAGTGATTAATGCACTGACTACTAACCTGGTGACCTGAGTTCGATTCACGGCCATGGCTAACATCATTCGTGATTAACTGAACTGGTTTTGAGTCACTCCTAGGTTAACTTGGCATCAATTCAGTGTTCCTGGTGTAGTGTGCAAACATCACACCAGAGAGCTGGGTATGGTACTGATCACCTTTCTCATCGTGTACAGTTCCGGCCATAATAGGCGCTTGCAAATCGCACTTGCTCTAACAATCTGCTCAATATAGAGGGGGGGATCTTTGTGTGTGTATAGGAAGGATTACGTTAATGGTCAGATGTGTGCACTGACGTGTTGGGAATGTTGGCCGCAGTGTGTGTGCGCGGGCGTGTGATTGCACTTTCCTCTGAGCAAGCACCAAATCTCCCACCTTGAGTGCTCACAAACCCCCCCGAGCCGATCAGCTGTCACTCAAGCGGCCAGTAAACCTCCCAGCTCAACACATGTATCAGCAGTAGCAACATAGTTATTTGGGATATGATATAAAATTCACAATGTCACGCTTATTGTGAAATCAGGGCGGCAGGGTGAGTTGGATTGCAGCAACAAGAGAAGATTCCTGAGTTCAATTCCCGATTCGGGTGCCGTTGATCTCTGTGGCGTGTTTATGTTCTCCTGCTGTTCTGTAAGGATTTCCTCAGGGTTCTGCGGTTTTCTCCCATAGCTAAAAGACACACGCAACATAACTGGTCTTGACTGGAAACATCCCACTGCTGAAACAATTGCCTCCAAATGACCCATCAGGGATTAAGCATAGCACCTGAATTCAGATGTGCTTTTTCAGTAAGGAAACTCGGAGGAAACCATCGCCAAAGAGGAAGAGAGAACGTGCATGCTCCACATAGAAACGGCATTCCGGGTTGGGAATCAAACCTAAGTGCTTCGGTTCGCTGAAAGGCGTCGCGGTACCGGCTTCCTACCGCTAAAATACAACGAGCGATGGTTCCGCCGGCGAGTCGACGCCTCTCAGAAGTCTTGGCACGGGAAAGGCACTGGTTTTCGCCCAAGGGCGTTTGAGGCCGGGTAGTCGTTAGGGAGCGGCACGCTCTCAGAGGCGCGGAATTAAGAAGCCCGAGCCCTGATTTAGACGCACGCTCCGCGCGGGGTCGGGGCGAAGGTCGCGCGCGCGCGGCAGGGCGCGTGCCGGCTGCCGCACTCGACAATGGGGGTGTTGTTGTTTTTGTTGTTGTCATTTCTCTCATCCCCCCCCCCTCCTCTTCCCCACCAAAATGTATCTATCGCGTTAGCGTGAGACGGAGGATCCGTCCGGAATTATACGACGGAGCTGTGCAGACCTCCGAGCTGGAGCAGGGGTTGTCGACTGCTTTCGTGCCGCAGCCCCCACTCACGTCAGTCACGACCAACGGCTGCAATGCTGCCCCCCCCCACTTCTCCCACTGGTCACCTTGTGTCCACTCCACCTCTGGGTCACCGATGCCACAATACCCAGATTGTCCACGCCGCCGGTCAACGCCGTGCTCGGAATGTGCCCGTGCCGGTCTCTCTGTGCACTGGGTGTTTCCCGTGCATATTCAACATTTGAATGGTTTCACAATATTTATCTCATCTCATCTCATTATCTGAAACCGCTTAATCCTATATAGGGTCACGGTGAGCCAGAGCCTATCCCGGAAACACAGGGCGTAAGGCAGGAATACACCCGACGACGGGACGCCAGTCCATCGCTAGGCATTGCGGGATAATTTTAGTCTGCGAGCCAATCAACCTATCCAGGAGCATGCTTTTGGACTGTGGGAGGAAACCGGAGTACCCGGCGAAAACCCACGCGGACACGGGGAGAGCATGCAAACTCCACACAGAATGGCACCCGAGCCAAGAGATTCGAACCCGGGACCTTCTTGCTGTGAGGCGTCAGCGCTAACCACTGGGCCACCGCGCCCCGGTTTCACAATATTACAGTATGTAATGCACGGCACGGTTTTCATTCAATGTTAAACACATTCGTTTGAAGCTAGCATAACTGAGAGGCACAGCAATTAAGCTGTGGAGGGGGGGGGAGGTGGCCACGCAGTCAGCCAGTGCCAACATTGTTCAGATCCTGTGGGCTATATATTATGCTATTGGCCAGTTTGTGGTTCGTTTTTAAGTTTTTGTAGAAAACTGGAGGAAACCCACGCAGAACAGGAGGCAGAACACACAAACTGAACACGGAGAATCGCCATAGTCCAGAATCGACTCGCCTCGGGCCGGACCTCTTGTTCCGTGAGCCGTAGATGTTTCCGCTGCGCAACCCCGCTGCCCTCCGCGCAGGGCGCCCATTTAGGGAGGGGCTTTGATCCAGCAGTAGATTGACCGCGGCTGACGAAACACCTAGCGGGGCGTCAATCGATATCACGCAGAGCCACCACGCAGGGCGACGATCGCGGCCCCGCACTCATGCGCTCGCACGTCCGCTGTCACGGGGCAGCATCGATCGCGCGGCGCGCCCCGTCGGGGCGGCCACCCCTTCGTTACTTAACTCTCGCCTCCGACGCGGCGGGCGCATGCGTGGTACGGTCGCGGGGTGGACGGCGGGCCGGGGGGGGGGGTGGCAATTAGTGTGAAAATAACCATCGATTATTCCGCGCCCCCAAAATATTGATTCCGTTTACCTATTGACTAGCGCAGAGCCCTAATTATATTGTTGAGAATGCTCTTCGCGGCAGTTGTTCTCACGTCCCGGTACTGCGCTCCCGGCCCCGTAGAGGATTCGATCCAGAAGTTGCGGATAAGCCGTTTTGTTTGCGACTGTGGGGGGGTAAATCACACAGTGCTGGGGCTGATCGGTGGTGCTGAATAGCAGCCGTTTTAGATTGCCACATGGAAGTTTGAAACCCAGTCCAAATCTTCTGGAGATGCGTGTAATGTCTGAGATGTGAACAGGGGATGCATGCAGTATAGCAGTACAGCAAGTTGGTCAGTGAACCCCTCAAACGCAGACTGTTGGGGCAAATTCTTTTAGTGAGCACCAATGAAGGCTGGAATGGCACGCGTTCTGGGTAGTGTGGCCAGCATCATGCCCAGTACCTTTGTCCCCCCCAGTATTGGTGTTTACACCTAGCACTGGATACTTAATGACTATCAAGAGGAGGCCTAGGACCATGTCACAAAAAAAATAGCTACCGATGTTACGAGTGGCCGCGGAGCCAAAATTGAACGCGGGTCGCCTGTTTTGCGGTGCAGTGCGCTAACGGCTGTGCCGCCACTCGCCACATACACACGGACACATCAAACCAGAAAAGACCTGCACTATCACTTACCCTAATAATTGATTGTCTTATAATGACCCGATCAAGTGCGGTTATGTGGGAGCTTCTAATCCATCGTTCAATGAATCAAGTTAATCACCCGCGCGCTATCTCCGTTGAGGGAGATGGGCCTCTCCGGCTTCATATCGCGCTCACTCAATTCCTGAGCCTGGCCGCTCACGAACGCACAGCCGCCGGTGTTTGTGGAGCAGCTGTCCTCCGCGTCTGGAGGTTCCAGTTAAAATCCCAACCAAGATTAACGCAGCCCAGTCATTGTTCACACGCTCGTCATTGTCATCCTCAGCAGCAGTCGCAGCATACAGTGGCAGTATGGTCATAACCATTACCGTTTGCAGCTGCAGTGGAATCAGTCATCGTTGGGCTTTTTGTCATGATTAACAACAGCTGCAGCATTGTTATCGTTATCACTATCAGCAGCAGCAGTATCATTCATCATCATAATCGCCAACATCACCAGCATCATCACTCATCATCACCTTCATTATCATCAGTAGCTGCAACATTGCTCTCACATTTCTAGGTTCTCTACAGTGTGCCACCATTTGCTTTCAAGTCAGCAGTCTCCCCTTTGATGGTGCAGGCCCTTTTCCATAGGAATGTGTAATTTCTACCGATGGCTTGGGGACACTGTGAGGATTGGGTACCGCCCGACGCCAGCATGAGCACGGAGGGGATACCTATTTTCACCATGAGCCATGGTCTATCCACTGCTGGACGACGGGCTCCCCTCACCGCGGTGACCTCTCGTGGTCCTGGGACGCAACAGTCGCGTAGCGCCGGCACGCGCGCTGATCTCGCGCGCTCAGTCTCTGCAGCGGCCATCCTCTCGGACGCGTTCTCCTGCTGCTGCTTTGTCTTCGGCCTCCCCCGCAGGTTGCTGTCCCTTCCGGCTCTGGCACCGCGTCCTTACTCCGCTTCGTTTCTCCGAGCCGTGCGAGCGACGTGTATTTTTTTAAATCCCGCTCACGTTCTGTAATCCACATGTTCCTCTGCCTGTGCAATTGCAGTCAAACTGACGTCTCTAATGTGCGTTTGTTCTGTAATCCATTCGTTCTTCTCGTGTCTCCCAGCGCCGCTCCGAGCGTGAATCTCTCCACGCTTTTCTCCACGAGCTTTGAGCTCGGTTTTTTTCGCTTTACATCTTGCATACAAAAGTACAAGGCGTCTTGGTCTCGGCCCTGTGAGCTCTTATATCAAAGGAGATCAGCTTCTGCCAAGCCTCTGTCTAGCCTCAAGACATCGCCACGGCGTAATGAGCTGAGAAACTAATTTGCAGTGCTTCTGCTCCGTGGCGTCACTGCCTCGCTTTCGTCTGGGTGAGGAGGTGGCGGCGCTGGCGCCGGGTTTATGAAAAGCGCACCGTGCTGTTGCCGCGGCGTTGATTTGCTGGCCGTGAATACACATCTCTGATGACAATTAGACTGTCGAGCATCGCCAGAGTCGATGCCATCTGAAATGAGTAACGTAAGGTTTCATGGCATCGCTGGCAGTGCGGGCGCAAGAGACTGTGTGTTGGTGGGTATCTGTGTGCATGTGTGTGTGTGAATAGCTATACGCGTGTGGATTGGTGTTTGTGTGCATGTGCGTGTGGGTAGCGATGCGTGTGTGGGTGGGTGTTTGTGTGCATGGTTGTGTGGGTGGGTGTCTGTGTGTGTGTGTGTGGGTGTGTTGGATTATTATTCAACATCGCCTTGCCAGGCATGCTGAGGCGAGGCTTGCGGAACCCCATTGTGGTTTCAGGCCGGGGGCGGTCTTACACAGACGCCATATTTTCTGTCCGGCTTATATAGCAGAGGTTAATGGAATTTCAACAGGACCTGCATCTCGGCATTATTGACCTGGTCAAGGCCTACAATATCATCAGTAGGCCAGGGCTCTGTGTTGGTCTTCGTCCTTTAGGGGTCCCTGACAATCTGCTCACCGTCACCGCCATTATGGACCTTCATGATGGTTGATAAGCCTGGGTAAAGCTACGTGGTCAGGAGTCAGAGCCATTCCCTGTTCATATTAGGGTGCGACAGGGATGCCCTCTGGCTCCGACATTATTCAACATCTTTTTTTTCCGCAGAGTTCGAGAGGCTTTCAATGGATGTACTGGTGGTATTTCCATCTGGTACAGGTACAATGGGAGGTCAGCGATGCCCTGGTGTGGTCAAGGGATAGCTCTCTATTGGCCAACTCTGTTATATATGCTGACGATTTGGTAATTGCCGCTCATTCTGAGAAGTTGGAAGCGCTGCTGTTAAACCTGGAGCGTGCCACAAAGAGGTGGGTTCTTACCATGAGCTCTACCAAAACCAAGCACCTGCCTGGGTATTTTATGCCACAGAACACTGTGCCACCTCAGCTCTCCGTGACTGTTGGTGTGGTTATGGAGAGAGTGGAAAAGTTTCCATACCTTGGTAGTGTGCCTATGGTCGGATCCAGTTTGGCAGCGGAGCTCTCGCACCGAATCATTTGAGTGGCATTATCTTTTTGTTGGCTACGTAACGCTGTGTGGAAGCTGCCTGGTATGTCGCTCCGTACAAAGCTTCGGATATTCTCAGCTGCATTTGTGTCTTCTCTTTTCTATGATTGCAAAACATGGACCCCCTTAGCGAAACATTTGTGCCGATTTGAAACTTTCCAGCTGGCGTGCCTTTGATCCATCCTGTGTTTAACCAGGTTGGATTGTGTGAAGAGCTCACAAATTCTCGAAAAATTTGGACAGAATCCCATAGGTGAGCTAGCAAGACTGCGGTGGCTGGGTCATGTAGCCCACATGCTCAGTCACCTCATCTCCAAGCAGCTTCTGTTTGGCCAGATAGAGGGGGATAAACGGGTGCGGTACAGGTTGGAAGGCCTGGAGCTGAGTGAACTTACTGAAGACTGGGACCAACGGTGTCAAGATTGACCTCTGTGGAGGAGGGTCAGGAAGGATGCTGCGGGGCAGTTGAAGGCAGTCGCCCTCCAACAACAACGGAGGGTTGAGGAGCAAAATTAGTGTCTGTGATGTCTGGCTGGGGTTGATCTTGCTTGACCATGACGACGATATGCGACGGTGCACGCGCGCACCTCTGCATCGCTGCGTGATCTCACGCGCACCCGTGTGCTCCCATTCACGCTGCCCTTGCTGAGCAGCGGAGCAGATGAGTGCGGTGCCGCCGGTACCTCCACGCCAGCCGCTTGCCGTGCTGGCGCAGCCCCAGCGCTACTTCCGCATTCTCTTCATCCGCCCAGCCGACCAATACAAGGACCCACACAACAAGAAGAAGGGCTGGTGGTACGCGCACTTTGACGGCCAGTGGATCGCCAGGCAGATGGAGCTTCATCCCGACAAGCCACCGATCCTGCTCGTGGCCGGTGAGTGGTCATGCCCCGCTGGTCGCATTGATCGCGCCATGCTGTGTAATGCCGCAGGGTATGCCGTTAGGCGTGGGTCGGTTTGGGGTTGGGCTCTCGTGCCGTGCCGTGCCAATAGGTGTCCGCTTTCGAAACTTATTACCAACAGTCCATGTAGGTGACACGGGGTGGTCTCGGTAATGGTGACGTGACTGTGTGGTCGTTCGTTTAGTTATCGAATCTAGTGTCCGTGTCACAGTGGACGGGGAATATTTCGCGACCTTTAGAGGAGAAAAAAAATAGGCATCATGGTCCAAATTTGATCCATTACACTGCAAATTGCCTAACTGGGAAGCTCCATAGAAACATCGCCTATTTACGGTAGGCTAATGCCGACTTGCAGGCCCGTGTGTGCTGGCAACGCGCTCCAAATTTGATGAATTCGAAAATGACCCGCCAATTATGAAAATTACCAAAGTAGGTGAAACCACTCTGCGACATCCCCATCACCGCAGTCACCGTCATTGCCACGTGCGTGTGCACGGTGCGTGTGCTTGCGGTGCGCAGGCAAGGACGACATGGAGATGTGCGAGCTGAGCCTCGAGGAGACAGGGCTGACGCGCAAGCAGGGCGCCGAAATCCTTCCGCGCGCCTTCGACGACGTGTGGGAGCAGTGGGGCGGCGTCGAGTACCTGCGGCGTGCCATCGAGAACAAGCAGGCGCGTCCCACCTACGCCACTGCCATGCTGCAAGCCAAGCGTTCCTAGCCCCACGCATCGCCCGTGCCTTTCGCCATCCATACCGGCCCTGCTATGCCTGGTCTAGCTCTGTTCTGCTCAGGTCTGCACCAGGCTGATCCAGTTTAGCTCTGGCTCACTCGCCAGAGAAGGACCGAGGCCGAGGCCTCGGTCCTTCTCTGGATGCTGCCTTGGCTAGTCTAGTCCAGGTCTCCACGAGGCCTGGTCTAGTCTGGGTCTCCACTAGGCCTGGTCTAGTCTGGTTCTCCATTAGGCCTGGTCGAGTCTGGGTCTCCACTAGGCTTGGTTTAGTCCAGGTCTCCACGAGGCCTGGTCTAGTCTGGGTCTCTGCTAGGCTTGGTCTATCCCAGGTCTCCACTAGACCTGGTCTAGTCTGGGTCTCCGCTAGGCTTGATCTATCCCAGGTCTCCACTAGGCCTGGTCTAGTCTGGATCTCCGCTAGGCCTGGTGTAACCCGGGTCTCCGCTAGGCCTGGTCTAGTCTGGTTCTCCGTTAGGCCTGGTCGAGTCTGGGTTTCCACTAGGCCTTGTTTAGTCCAGATCTCCACGAGGCCTGGTCGAGTCTGGGTCTCCGCTAGGCTTGGTGTAACCCGGGTCTCTGCTTGGCTTGGTCTAGTTTCGGTCTCCACAGACATGGTGTAGCCTAGGTTTCCACTATGGCTGCGTCTCTGCTTGACCTGGAAAAGCCTGGCGCTCCACTAGGCTTGGTGCAGCCTGCTCTGCTCTGCTCAAGCCCACCCTAGACTTACACTGTTTCGATCAAGCACAGGTTAACCGATGACCATAGTCTGTGTGCCCCACGAGGGTATCCGATATAGTCCGCTGCATCCTTACCAGTGTGGTCACCCGTTTTAGCCCACTTGCCCCGCTTTGGCCTGGGTTCGGCCACCACAGAACTCACGCAGCCCGCAGCAGCGCCGTGCCGCCAGTTTCATTCATCGGAACACCTCTCTTTCAAACGAGTCGTATGACCACCCGGCTTTATCTCTAATATGTCTCAAGTCCAGTCGGTTAAACTATAAAATCTATTCCAGGCTAGGTGGGTGGGGGTGGGGGTGACATTAACCTTTCTGCTCGTCTATCCACGGCGGGTTAGTGATTGCTGCTAAGCTGCATGCAGCGGGAATTTGAAAATGATGCGATGCCACGCTCAGCGTTGCGACCCGGGAAGTAATAAAACTCGTACGAACTTCGACGAGGCACCTTATATTTGTAGTAAATTGCCTTGTGGTGCTGTAGTAGCTGTCATCCACATGCAGCAGCAGGTGATCATCACAATGGTGACTGCCACTCCGGCGGAATCGAGCGTCCGTCTCTCGAGTTTCCGTCACCACGTTGTAGTTGCCTCTGCTGGTCCCGTCACACCACAACGCACACATTAGCATTTTCTGAGAAGCATGCCGCATCCTGGCTTGTGATTGGTTGGAGTTTCTGTCTTGAATCCTGAATGTTGCTTATTAATTTTTGATTTTTTTTCACGTTTTGATGAGTATTTCTGATTGGTTGGGTTTGAGCACTGAGTTCTTGCTGGTGTTTGTGTTGATCTCCGGTTGGTCCGCGAACCCTGACTGGGTAGCATTATTGCCTTGCTCTGATTGGTTGGCTTATTTCGTCTTGATATCTGATTGGTTGAATATCGTATTTAATACCGATTGCGTACCAACCTCAGCTCCGATTGGTCAGTTCTTACAGCTGGTCTGACTGGTCAGCGGCCAGGTTGCAAACGTCACCGAGCTGTTTCTCATCCTGAGCTTTAATTGGTCAATAAGTTCTAGTTTCTCTCACGCTGCCTTTCACGTGACTATGAAGCCGGAGTCACGTGACTGAAAAGTGTGACGTTATGTAAACGTCATTTATTCAGATTCCACTCTAGTTCTGCGTCATCGGCTCCAGCTCTGCGAGTTCAGACTGCAGTTGGACAACTCGAGGCAATTGGGGTTGGCTGACTGCGGAGCTGGCGCGTGAGGTGTTCCCGAGTCATGACCTCAACCCAGAAACCTTCGCCGTTACACCGTGGCCCCAGTCGTATCGCCGAGGAGATGTAACGCAAAATAAAAATCTCAAAACCACCTCGTCTTCGTCGCTTGCTTCCCGCTCTGGTGCGGAGCCCCTGGCGCACGGTGGCGCGAGTCTCGGTGGAGCGACGCCCGCATGCGACCGCTGTCCCCGCATGCGACCCCCGCCCGCCCGCGCTCTTACCGCTCGGAGACGCGGCACGGCCGCTGCCACACCGATCCCTTATTTTGTGTCTGGGTTGACAGCGTCCAGTTATTCCTAGACGTTCTGCTCTGCGCTTTGTCGTTGTGACGGAGCGTTCGACCCGAGTCGTGTTGTGATTTGGATCTGGAACGGGGAGCGTTGATGAAGCGAGGCGCGGTGGTGCGATCTCGACCGATCCCGATGTTCCCGACGCCATTTGAAGACTGCGACACGCACCGGGCTACTGCCTCTAAGGCAGGCATCTCGTCGCCCGGCCAGGATTGCGAGGGGGAGGGGTGTGCGAAGGGGCCCTGTTTGTATTGCTGGCTCAGAGGTCTCGCAAGATTGCGTTGAAAGGCTTTCGGTTCAGAGCTGTTTTAGCATTTACAAGCATTTCTCGATGCTCATTAATTGTCCTAATGAGTCAAACGGAGACTTATTCCCTGCCCCGGGGTGGCAAGAGGGAGCCTCCCGTTCGTGAGCCGCGCATGGCCCGCTACTCCGTGTCTCACGCTGTCCCCATGCGTTCGCGTCCCGCCGTGTGCCACTCGGCGCACGGTGTCCGACGTTTTGCACCACGGCGCGATGAAGCTTCTTCGCTCACCTGAGCGTTTCCATTCAGTTTTTGAAGGAGCTCAACGCGGCGAGAGCGGGGGGGGGCGGGGGGGGCAGTCCCCGTGCTCTCTCCGTTCCCGAGCGTCACTTTGTGAAATGAGTCGTGTTACGCGAGGCGCTCCGGTTTGCCGAGCCATGAAAATCCTCGCCCTCGGGGTCACGATCCAAGGATTTATTCATTTCTGTTTTGGTTTCACGCCTCGTACCGTCTCGCTCAGACCGAGTCATCCCCCCCCCCCCGTTTGTTACGCGGGCCTCACCAGTGTTGAGGCCCTGCTTGCTACACTGGGACCTGGCTACTGGAAGCCGTTTTCCCATTCATTGGTCTTGGTGGCAGAGGCCCCATAAGTGGACTCTCGGTACGATCAAACGGGCGCAAGTGCTACCACTCATTTTCGTGAAGCCTTCATCTGCACATCAGAGACGTGTATGATTGTAAGGTCTGCGTGGTAGCATAAAGTACATAGAGAACAGGTGGAACCCGAACCTGCTGGAACACAGTAGCAATTGTTAGCCGGCGTCAACAACTGCCAAACACTGCGTCCTATACAGTATGTATTGGGTGTCTGGTTGGCGCAGTGGTAACGTCCGCGCCTCACGGAAAGAAAATCCTGCCCGAGGCGGTTCGATTCCTGCCTTGGGCGCCTTTCTGAGTGCACGGTTGCTGTGTTTGCTCCCTATTCTGTGTAAGTTTCTCTCCAGCGTCTGCGGTTTCTACCCACAACTAAATGGTCGATATCATATATAGGCTGCAGTGTGCGGCGGCTTGGCGTCGGCTCAAAGCATGGAGTGACCCCTCTCCGTCC
>JAZEWT010000017.1:18158739-18170083 GCA_036362905.1 Mordacia mordax
AGGTGGAGCAGGAGGAGGTGGAGCAGGAGGAGGTGGAGCAGGAGGAGGTGGAGCAGGAGGAGGTGGAGCAGCAGGAGGAGGAGGATGAGGAGGAGAATGTGGAGCAGGAGGAGGACCCATTCTCATCAGATTTCCCCGATGTTTATCCCAGCGACGTCTCCATGTCCGAGTTCGATCCCAGACGGATGCTGCTGGCGGGGAGGCCGTGCGGCTCCTCGGCCGAGTCGCCGAGTGGAGAGACCGGTGGCGAAGGCCTCTCCACGTACGGTGAGCGGGCGCGGTGAGCGGGCGCGGTGAGCGGGCGCGGTGAGCGAGTCGAGCGACGTTGTTTGGTGAGATGATGGAGGAGAGTAGTCCTCATCACGTGATTCTGATGATCTGGGAGCGATGCATTGTGGATCGTGACGGTTAATGCCGCCCGCAGACCCCGCGGCCCCCACTAGCGACCAGTGGCGGCTGATCAAGTGGCGGTGGCGCAGCAGAGGTCACGGCTCACTGTGAGACATGTGGCTACCTGTTCATCCACTTACTTGTTCACCCACCCACCCGCACAACGACCGACCCAGCCACCTAATGATTGACCCACCCACCCACACACTCGCATAGCTACTCATTAACCTACTCACCCGCCAACTCACCACCGACACACCCATTCACTCACTCACCCACTTACTCACCCACTCACTCATCCACTTACCCATCCACTAAGCTACCCACTCACCTGTTCACCCACCTGTCTACCCACCCACTCACTCGCGTGCCTAGTCTTCAACCCACCCATCCACCTGCCATCCTGCCCACCCACCCACTCATCAACTCACTTACCTAACTGCCTACAAACACACCCACCCATCCACTCACCCACTCACCCACCCAAGGTGCGATACACGGCCATGGACCTTCCACCCACCTGCTCATCCGCCCACTACCAAACCACTGAACTCACCCGCCCTCCCACCCACCCATCCACCCACTCTCCGACCGACCCACCAATCCACCCACCCACCTACTCAATCCGTGCGCCACACAGCTCAGAGGAGGCTCTCTACCAACGGCGGCGCAAACAGCTGATGGCGGTGGTGCATGTGGTGAAGGCGTTGAGGTCACCAGGGCCCAGTTGGACTGCCTCCGTCCGCAGGCCCGACCAGGGTGATCTCCCCGTTTACCTGCGCAGGTGAGTTCACGTGTGTGGCCTCAAGGTGCGTCAAGATGCACGTGGCTTGGCACAAGCACCGTGATGATATAGTTAATGGAGTGCCCTACCTCAAGGTTAATGGGGAGACATAAAGGCGACCCTTCTACAGTGGGGGCCACATCGGCCTAATGTGGCCCTGGAAATGAATGTGAATGTGACACTGCGAGGGGGCTCTTGCTCAACGTGGTGATTGTGGCTCTGTGAAGGGGCTCCGGTTCCATGTGATAAACGTGGCTCTGCGAGGTGGCTCTGGTTCCACGTGGTGAATGTGGCTCTGCGAGGGGGCTCTGGCTCCACGTAGTGAATGTGACTTCTCTGCAAGGTGGCTATGGCTCCACGTGGTGAATGTGGATCTGCGAGGTGGCTCTGGCTCCATGTGGTGAATGTGGCTCTGCGAGGTGGCTCTGGTTCCACGTAGTAATGTGGCTCTGCGAGGTGGCTCTGGCTCCACGTGGTGAATGTGGCTCTGCGAGGTGGTTCTGGCTCCATGTGGTCAATGTGGCTCCTCTGCGAGGTGGCTCTGGTTCCACGTGGTGAATGTGGCTCCTCTGCGAGGTGGCTCTGGTCCCACGTCGTGAATGTGGCTCTGCGAGGTGGCTCTGGCTCCATGTGGTGAATGTGGTTCTGCAAGGTGGCTCTGGTTCCACATAGTGAATGTGGCTCTGCGAGGTGGCTTTGGCTCCACGTGGTGAATGTGGCTTTGCGAGGTGGCTCTGGTTCCACGTGGTGAATGTGGCTCCTCTGCGGGGTGGCTCTGGCTCCACGTGGTGAATGTGGCTCCTCTGCGAGGTGGCTCTGGTTCCGGCTCCACCTGGTGGCTCCGTCATCAAGAGTCCTCGCCGCCCCCGTGGGCCTTACCGTGTGGGGCGCATGACTTCGATGGTGATGGTGATGACGATGATGATGATGTAATGATGTAGGTTTTCACGACTCGATGCATGATTGCTTCGAAAAGCTGCTCTCGGAACAGCCGCGTCGATCACTTCCTCTCCTTTCCTCACGACGTTTCGCCTCACACGTTAGAGGCATCTTCAGGCGCAGTATGTGTGTGTAGTGCCTGTTGCTCCTTTATATATGTGGGTACTATGTACATGTTGTCATCTTTTGATGTGTGGGGTCTGCATCTGAATCACGTTAACACTAATCTCCTTATCTTATTCACATCCCAGAACTGCGATAACCCCCTCCTGCTTTGTCTGTGGCTAGTCCCCTAATTTGCATCTCATGAACGAACTTCTCGCACACCTGGCGATCCCCCTCTGATGTCCACACTCCATAGCTCTATATCTGTGCATTATTGACTTCAATAACTGGCCTCCAGGATTGGCTGAGCTTTATATTCATTTCTTGTTTTCGGTTCATGGTCCTTTTCATCTTGTGAATCTCAATTGCTTCACGAATTAATCTTGGACCTTTATGGCAAATGGCTGCTAGTTTTCGTATTTTATCAAAATCGATTCTATGTTGTTTATCTACACTGTGCTGCTGTTGCTGATTTATCTGTGTGCCGCAAACATACTGCTGTCTTGTGTTCTATTTTTCTTGTGGCTATTGTTCTTCCTGTTTGTCCAATGTATACTTCCTCACAGTTGCTGCAAGGGATGTGATATATGCCTTCTGTCTGTAACGGTAGTCGGTCTTTAGGTGATTTGAGTACGTCTTGTATCTTCTGGTGGGTTGTGAAGACTGTTTTTATTTTAGATTTTTCCAGGTATTTACTAATTTTGTCTGTGGTGAACCGAAAACACATACCTCTCCGTATGTGTTGTCGTCGTATACAGATAGGTATTTACACGCGGAGTCTTACCATCACCCGAAACAGAAACGGGGGACACTGCACACCTTAGCCCACCAATCAAAAACAATTTCAGACAAACAACATCTAAGAGACGAGCTACAACATCTACAACAAGCACTAGCGAGCAATGGATACACAAAAACAGAAATCCAACATGCCATTACAAGAGAACCTAGAAACGGCAAGAAACTGCGGAGGAAGATATCAAGACCCGCGCTTTCCTGCCATGTGTGAAAGGCACCACAAACAATTAGCAAATACCTGGAAAAATAAAAACAGTCTTCACAACCCACCAGAAGATACAAGACGTACTCAAATCACCTAAAGACCGACTACCATTACAGACAGAAGGCATATATTGCATCCCTTGCAGCAACTGTGAGGAAGTATACATCGGACAAATAGGAAGAACAATAGCCACAAGAAAATGAGAAAACGAGGCAGCAGTACGTTTGCGGCACACGGATAAATCAGCAAACAGCAGCACAGTGTAGATAAAGAGCATAGAATCGATTTTGATAAAATACGAATACTAGCAGCCATCTGCCATAAAGGTCCAAGATTAATTCGTGAGGCAATTGAGATTTACAAGACAAAAAGGACCATGAACCAAAAACAAGAAATGAATATAAAGCTCAGCCAATCCTGGAGGCAAGTTATTAAAGTCAGTAATGCACAGATATAGAGCTATTGGGTGTGGACATCAGAGGGGGATCGCCAGGTGTGTGAGAGGTTCTTTCATGAGATGCAAATTAGGGGACTAGCCACAGACAAAGCAGGAGGGGGCTATCGCTGTTCCGGGATGTGAATAGGATAAGGAGATTAGTGTTAATGTGATTCAGATGTAGACCCCACACAACGAAGGATGACTCGACACATACAGGGTACCCACATATATAAAGGAGCAACAGGCGCTACACACACACACTGCGCCTGAGGATGCCTCTAACGTGTGAGGCGAAACGTCACAAAGAGAGGCGAGGGAGCGATCGACGCGGCTGTCCCGAGACAGCAGCTGCTCGAAGCAATCATGATGATGATGATGACGACGATGGCAGAGACGACGGTGATGACTACAGTGACCAGGTCTGACACTGTGGTCACCAAGTGGTGTGGTGGTGACGCAAGACATCAACAACTTCGATGCCGCCCACACGAGACACCGCGCGAGCCCGGGTGAAGAGAAACACCCCCCGCGTAGCCCACACAAGCTGATGGGGCAGGTGATGGGAGCGGTGGCGCAGCGGTTAGCGCTTGGCTACAAACCCGGCCACTCGAGTTCGAATCCCATTCACGGCCAACACCAGTGATGGTTTTCTGAACTGGTCCTGAGCCTCCCCTAGGTTGACTCAGCCTCAAGTGAGTAGCTAGTACAATGTGCAAACATTGACACCAGGGAGACAAAGGCGACCGAGCGTGGTGCTGGCAACCCACCTCCTTGTGTACCGTGCCGACCTTCATAGACGCTCGCTAATGGCGCGTGACCCTGCAGTCTGTTAAGGCTATCTGGGGGATCTTTGTTTTCCGAGTGCCGATGTTCCTACACCACTCGTACTCATTTAAGGCTCAGTCAGCCTAGGGCTGCAAAGCCTTACCGACAGTTTCAGGTAAATGATAACCTGTATGGGCCATGAGCCAGAGTCGAACTTGGGTCACCTTGTTCCTAGCACAGTTCACTAACCACTCTGCCACCGCTCCCTGAACTTCACACCTGCACACACGCACCGCACACGCACCGCACACGCACCGAACCTACAAACATATACCATACGCACACACACGTACACCGTACGCACACGCGCACCGCACACCCTCCTCCGCTCGCGGTCCCGGCAGGGCACTGAGAATCGGGCGCGATGCGGCGGAGACATCACGCGCCCACTATGCCAGAAGCTCCCGGCCTCCTCGGCATCCTCCTACTCGACCTCCTCCTCCTCCTCCTCGTCCTCCTCCTCCTCCTCGTCCTCCTCGTCGTCCTCTTCCTGGTGACGCGCGTGGTGGTGGGGGGGACTCTGGGGCGACTCCCCGAGGAGCGGCGCGGGTGCAGTCGCGACGATCCACGCGATGCCGCTTCTCGCTAACACACCTGGACCACAGCACCACGGAGAGTGAGGACGCGGGCTCTGAGTGGGTCCCACCATCTTCCTCAACCTCCTCGACATCCTCAACCTCCTCGACATCCTCCATCTTCTTGCCCTCCTCGTTCTCGCCAAGCTATACCTCCTCTTTTGCCGAGATGTTGAGCAGCGGAGAAGAATCTATTTCGTCGATCACCACCGTCAATGATGACGATGCTGCTATCGCTTTTGATCATGATTATGAAGATGCGGCTGCTGTTGCTGCTGTTGCTGCTGCTGCTGTTGATGGAGGCAGGGATCAAGTCGGCTCGGTCGAATGGGACACAGCCCAGAACACCACTGCGATGCTGTTTGCCCGTGGCAGGTCCAGCATCCGCTCGACCTCCACCGACCTGGACGAGCCCCCAGACTCTAGGACAAAATCAGAAACGTCCAGACAAGGGCAACATCCATCGGTGGGGAGCCAGAGACCGACGTCAGCCATGACTGGGCCCAGCGAGACACCCACGGCCACCGTCCACCAGAGGCCTTGGCCTGAGGGCCGGACGACATCGAATGAACGGACGGACAAACCCAATAAGAGTAGCACAAGCGACATCACCAGGGATCGTCGTGGGCTGGGGGATCAGATGGGGAGCTCTACCGGCAGCGGGGTTGGCATTCGGCCGGAGCTGCACGTCATCACCGGCTCACCGGATGCGCCGCGCGACGTCACGGCGACGCTCGTGGGGCACCAGGCGATGAAGAAGATGGCGGCGACGACGACGAGCAGGAGGAGGTGGTGGGCCGAGCCAGGAGCAACTATTGAAGTGATGTTCGTGTGCAGCAATGAGGTCGCGGAGAAGGTGGAGGAGGTGGCGGGGAGGCCGCACCACTTGGGCGGTTACCTGCCAGAGCCCAGGGACGAGGAGATGGAAGGCGACGTTGAGAACCCCTTCCGGGCCCTCTTTTTTCGGGCCATCAGCGCTGCGCGCACACAGCGGTGCACCGTCGTGCAGGAGGACTAGATCCTCGTCTCGTTCAGACGAGGTGACGGCGTGCCGTCTCCTCCTTGTTCTGGCCAGATGAGGTGGTGGCGTGCCGTCTCCTCCTCGTTCTGGCCAGACGAGGTGGCGGCGTGCCGTCTCCTCCTCGTTCTGGCCAGACGAGGTGGCGGCGTGCCGTCTCCTCCTCGTTCTGGCCAGACGAGGTGGCAGGGTGCCGTCTCCTCCTCGTTCTGGCCAGACGAGGTGGCGGCGTGCCGTCTCCTCCTTGCTCTGGCCAGATGAGGTGGTGGCGTGCCGTCTCCTCCTCGTTCTGGCCAGACGAGGTGGCGGCGTGCCGTCTCCTCCTTGCTCTGGCCAGACGAGGTGGCGGCGTGCCGTCTCCTCCTTGCTCTGGCCAGACGAGGTGGCGGCGTGCCGTCTCCTCCTCGTTCTGGCCAGACGAGGTGGTGGCGTGCCGTCTCCTCCTCGTTCTGGCCAGACGAGGTGGCAGGGTGCCGCCTACTGCTCGCTCTGGCCAGACGGGGTGGCGGCGTGCCGTCTCCTCCTCGTTCTGGCCAGACGAGGTGGCGGCGTGCCGTCTCCTCCTCGTTCTGGCCAGACGAGGTGACGGTGCCAGACCAGACCCTCGCCCGCATCTCGTGCTCGGAGTCACGAAATGGACTGCCAGGAGCCGTGATCTCAACTATCGATGATGACGATGATTGACGACGATGATTGACGACGATGATTGACGACGATGATTGACGACGATGATCGAGACGATGATGAGGGCGATGATCGAGACGATGATGAGGGCGATGACCAGGGCTGGACTGGTCAACCGGGTGGCTGTGGCCCAGGGCTCGACAGCGTTTACTTTACCTCACTCGAGGAGTATTTGCATAATCTCCGCCCCGAGCTGAGTCGTAACCACGGACGTGATTGGACGAGAACGCACGGCAATGGGCGGGAACGCGCGTCATTGGACGGGATTGCGCGTGATTGCGCGGGAACGCGCGTGATTGGATGGGAACGCGCGTGATTGGACGGGAACGCGCGGGAACGCGCGTGATTGGACGGGAACGCGCGGGAACGCGCGTGATTGGACGGGAATGCGCGGGAACGCGCGTGATTGGACGGGAACGCGCGTGATTGGACGGGAACGTGCGGGAATGCGCGGGAACGCACGTGATTGGACGGGAACGCACGTGATTGGACGGGAACGTGCGGGAATGCGCGTGATTGGACGGGAACGCGCGGGAACGCGCGTGATTGGATGGGAACGCTTCCCGAGTAAAAAAAACCCAGAGGGAATGCATTAGGCTTCTGTACTCTTAGAGTTTTATTTTTTATTTTTTTATTCTCGGAAGTCACAAACGCGGGCACTGTGTTGTAAACTTTTATTTTTGGAGATGACCTTAAGACTTTATGCATCTGTGCATCTCCTATGAGTCTCTGTGCATCTTCTATGAGTCTCTGTGCATCTTCTATGAGTCTCTGTGCATCTCTTGTGAGTCTCTGTGCATCTCCTATGAGTCTCTGTGCATCTTCTATGAGTCTCTGTGCATCTCCTATGAGTCTCTGTGTATCTTCTGTGAGCCTCTGTGCATCTTCTGTGAGTCTCTGTGCATCTTCTATGAGTCTCTGTATATCTCCTATGAGTCGCTGTATATCTCTGAATCTCTGTTCATCTCTGAGTCTCTGTGCATCTCTTATGAATCTCTTTGCATCTCCTGTGAGTCTCTGTGCATCTCCTCTGAGTGTATGTCTTCTATGAGTCTCGTGTATCTCCTAAGTCTCTGTGTATCTCTGAATCTCTGTGCATCTCTGAAAGGGACGCAGATGCGGATCCCACCATGAATTCATTTCAATCCCAGCCCATGATCACAAGGAATCGATTCCCTCGTCGACCCGTGAAGCACGCGAGCGCGTATCGATCCCTCAAGCCATGAATTATACAATAATACAATAATTTATAATTTAAATGCTAACGAAACCATTCCTTTCTTTGCCCTGGAGTGACTCGCTGGGACAACTGTGTGCGACTGCGCTGGGTGTCTTGATGTCGGGATAAGCGGTGGTTGTCTGGACAAGGTAGCGCAGCTGCACATCGCTGCGTGTTGGAACAATCCACCGAGTTGTACTGTACTGTCTCTTGCACCGCAACAATGAATTAAACCGCGTTCAGAAAGAAAACAAAACATCTGGGCTTTTGAATCGGCCTCGTGATTGTGAGTAAAGTGCAACGCCAAGAGGTTTGGTGAGTGGGTGAGTGGGTGAGCAGGGACGGGAGGGGATGGGTGAGTGAGGAAGTGGATCAGTGGGTGAGTGGGCGAACGGGTGAGTGAACGGGTGGAAGGGTGAGTGTGCGAGTGGGTGAGTGAGTGAGTGAGTGGGTAGGTGGGCGTGTGAGCCAGTGTGTGGGTGAATGAGTGGGTGTGAGGGTGAGTGGGTAGGTGAGGGTGTGAGCTCGTGTGTGGATGAATGGGTAGGCAGCTGAGTGTGTAGGTGAGTGGGTAGGTGGGCGTGTGAGCCGGTGTGTGGGTGAGTGGGTAAGTAGGTGAGTGGGTAGGTGAGTGAGTGAGTAGGTGGGCGTGTGAGGTGGCGTGTGGGTAAGTAGGTGAGTGGGTAGGTGAGTGAGTGAGTAGGTGGGCGTGTGAGGTGGCGTGTGGGTGAGTGGGTGGGTAGGTAGGTGAGTGAGTGAGTAGGTGGGCGTGTGAGGCGGCGTGTGGGTGAGTGGGTAGGTAGGTGAGTGGGTAGGTGAGTGAGTGAGTAGGTGGGCGTGTGAGGCGGCGTGTGGGTGAGTGGGTAGGTAGGTGAGTGGGTAGGTGAGTGGGTAGATAGGTGAGTGGGTAGGTGAGCGTATGAGGCGGCGTGTGGGTGACTGGGCAGGTAGGTGAGTGGATAGATGAGTGGGTAGGTGAGTGGGTAGTTAGGTGAGTGGGTAGGTGAGCGTGTGAGGCGGCGTGTGGGTGAGTGGGTAGGTAGGTGAGTGGGTAGGTGAGTGGGTAGATAGGTGAGTGGGTAGGTGAGCGTGTGAGGCGGCGTGTGGGTGACTGGGTAGGTAGGTGAGTGGATAGGTGAGTGGGTAGGTGAATGGGTAGGTGAGTGAGTAGGTAGGTGAGTGGGTAGGTGAGCGTGTGAGGCGGCGTATGGGTGACTGGGTAGGAGGTGGGGGAGTCTCTGTGTATCTCTTGAGTGTCGATGTCTCGCTGAGTCTGTATGCGTTTCCATGTATCTCTATGAATATCTATCTCTTTCAGTTCCTATGTATCTCTGTGCGTATCTATGTATCTCTGTATATCTCTATGATTCTCTATGTATCTTTATGAGTCTCTATTTATCTCTCTATCTCTATGAATTTCTACGTATCTCTGAGTCTATATTATCTCCATATATCTCTGTGAGTCAAGGTATCTCTGAGTCTCTCTGTATATCTACGTATTTCTATGAGCCTCTATATATCTCCATGATTCTATATTATCATATAATAATAATAATTTCATTTACATAGCGCCGTTCACCCGAGGGTCACAAAGCGCTGCACAGAGCTGCGGAGAGATCGGCGCATGAACAACGAGAACGGAGGGCAAATCCGCACCAAGAACGTTTTTAGGGCTTTTTTTTTGTACAAATCCGAGCTGTGGAGAGAACGGCCGGTCAGCAACACCAGGACAGTTCGACTGAAAGTCAAAGAGTAGCAACACATTTTAAGACATAAAATAAGCGATTACAAAAAGTAAAAAATAATATCTGTTTCTATGAGTATTTCTATTAGTCTATGTATCTCTGTGGGTCTCAGTGTATCTCTATGTGTCTCTATGAGTCTCTATAAGTCTCTATGAGTCTCTATGTATCTCTATGAGTCTTTGTATCTCTGTGGGTCTCTATGAGTCTCTAAAAGTCTCTATGTATCTCTATGGGACCCCATGTATCTCTATGAGTCTCTATGTATCTCTATGAGTCTGTATCTCTATGGGTCTCTATGAGTCTCTATAAGTCTCTATGAGTCTCGATGTATCTCTGTGGGTCTAGCTATCTCTGCATCTCTATGAGTCTCTATAAGCCTCTATGCATCTCTATGAGTCTCTATGCATCTCTGAGGGCCTCTATGAGTCTCTACGTTTCTCTAACGACCGGGAGAGGCACCGGCCCCCAGCGACCCTATACACGATTAAGCGGGTTTTGATAATGAATGAATGATTGATAATGAATGAATGATTGATAATGAATGAATGCTAATTAATAAATGATCGATGAGCGATGGCCCCGACCCACACTGAGCGCGTGCGTGGAGGAGCGGTGGCGCAGTGCTTAGCGCACCGTGCCGTGAGCCACCCAGGATTGATCAGTCAGGCGGTCTGTGGGTAAATTCGAACCGTGAGGCTGTGTGGCTATTTCTGGCACTTGTCAAGCGCGGAAATACAGTTACAACATCTCTGGCCAGCGGAAGGAAATTTACTCGGCAGGAAGATATTACTCGAGGCAGCAGCCGTGTCTTCGGACTGTGGGAGGAAACCGGAGTACGCGTCGAAAACCCATGCGGACACGGATAGAGAGAGATCACGCAAACTCCACACAGAAACGTACGCGAGCTGGGACTCGAACCCGGTTGCGTTTAGCTGTGCAGCGTTACTCACCGCGCCTCCCTCTCTGGCAGACGTTTGTTTATTCTCTCCCCCAATTCCGCGTGCGTTTCCTCCGGGTTGGACAGTGGACGCCTGACGCCACGTGGGTGGGTGGGCATGCGTGAGCGGGTAGTCTTCACCCCCCTAGCGCTGAGACTACATCGGTCCGAGTTCGATTCCTGCTCACGGCCATCAACACTCGCGACGATTTTCCGAACCGGTCTTCGGCCTCCGGTTGGTCCACTCAGCGTTAACTGAGTACCTGGTGCAATGTGTAAACCTTGGTACGGTAGAGAAGACACAGGGCCCCCCGTATAGCCTGAACAGACTGTTGGGTCGAGTGCTTCGAGCGAGAAGCGGGCTTGCAAACTGGAGCGGTTTTTATTGGTATTTTAAGATATTAACAGCTTGTATGAGCGCCAGAAACGGTAAAAAAAAAACCTTTTTTATATTTTTTGAATCGATAAAGCGTGGCGGTGCGGTGGCATAGCAGTGAATAACGCTGTCGCCTCACAGAAAGAAGGGCTCAGGTTCGATCCCTGGCTCGGCTGCCTTTCTGTGTGGGAGTTTGCGTGTCTCTCTCTCTCTGTCCGCGTGAGTTTTCCGCCGGGTACTCCGATTTCCTCCCACCGTCCAAAAACATGCTACCGCCTTGGATGATTGGCTTGCTGAGCAAATCG
>JAZEWT010000017.1:18257278-18275509 GCA_036362905.1 Mordacia mordax
CCACCCACCCACCCACAACTCACCCACCACTGACCCACCACCCACCCACCACCCACCCGGTGAGATGCGTGTTTGTGAGTCACGTGTTCACCCTGTACTTCACGCTCAGTCCAACAGGGAGCAGCGTCGACCGTCTCTGCCACTCCACGTTTGTGGCTCTCGTCCCATAGAGGGTTGCCACCTGTCCCGACCATTCCCGGGATGTTCGCTATCTTTGTTGGACAACTTTGCGAGTTACCGTTGGTGATTATCATTTCATATTAGCACGGATTAATGCTGTGAGATTACGTATTTAACTTTTGAGTTTAAATCTTGTCACGTTGGTCAGTTTGAAAGGTTGTGTCGCATCCAGATCTTGCAAGCTCACTGGGTACTGAGCCGTGACTACACCTACACCGAGAAGAGACTACACCTACACTGAGCCGTGACTACACCTACACCGAGTAGAGACTACACCTACACTGAGCCGTGACTACACCTACACCGAGTACAGACTACACCTACACCGAGCCGTGACTACACCTACACCGAGCACTGACTACACCTACACCGAGCCGTGACTACACCTACACAGAGTCGTAACAACACCTACACCGAGCCGTGACTACACCTACATCGAGCCGTCACAACACCTACACCAAGCCGTGACTACACCTACACCGAGAAGAGACTACACCTACACTGAGCCGTGACTACACCTACACCGAGTAGAGACTACACCTACACTGAGCCGTGACAACACCTACACAGGGTCGTGACAACACCTACACCGAGCCGTGACAACACCTACATCGAGCCGTGACAACACCTACACTGAGCCGTGACAACACCTACACCGAGTAGGGACTACACCTACACTGAGCCGTGACTACACCTACACTGAACCGTGACAACACCTACACTGAGCCGTGACTACACGTACACCGAGTAGGGACTACACCTACACTGAGCCGTGACTACACCTACACTGAACCGTGACAACACCTACACCGAGCCGTGACTACACGTACACCGAGTAGGGACTACACCTACACTGAGCCGTGACTACACCTACACTGAACCGTGACAACACCTACACAGAGTCGTGACAACACCTACACCGAGCCGTGACTACACCTACACTGAGCCGTGACTACACCTACACTGAGCCATGACAACACCTACAACGATCTGTGACAACACCTACACCGAACCGTGACTACACGTACACCGAGTAGGGACTACACCTACACTGAGCCGTGACAACACCTACACCGAGACGTGACTACACCTACACTGAACCGTGACAACACCTACACTGAGCCGTGACAACACTTACACCGAGCCGTGACTACACCTACACCGAGTAGGGACTACACCTACACCGAGCCGTGACTACACCTACACAGAGTCGTGACAACACCTACACCGAGCCGTGACAACACCTACACTGAGCCGTGACAACACCTACAACGATCCGTGACAACACCTACACATAGCCGTGACTATACCTACACCAAGTAGGGACTACACTTACACCGAGCCGTAACTACACCTACACTGAGCCGTGACTACACCTACACCGAGCCGTGACTACACCTACACTGAGCCGTGACAACACCTACACCGAGCCGTGACTACACCTACACAGAGTCGTGACTACACCTACACCGAGCCGTCACAACATCTACACCGAGCCGTGACAACACCTACAACGAGCTGTGACTACACTTACACCGAGCCGTGACTACACCTACACTGAGCTGTGACAACACCTACACCGAGCCGTGACTACACGTACACCGAGTAGGGACTACACTTACACCGAGACGTGACTACACCTACACTGAGCTGTGACTACACCTACACAGAGTCGTGACTACACCTACACCGAGCCGTGACAACACTTACACCGAGCCGTGACTTCACCTACACTGAGCTGTGACAACACCTACACCGAGCCGTGACTACACGTACACCGAGTAGGGACTACACTTACACCGAGACGTGACTACACCTACACTGAGCTGTGACTACACCTACACAGAGTCGTGACTACACCTACACCGAGCCGTGGCTACACCTACATCGAGCCGTCACAACACCTACACCAAGCCGTGACAAAACCTACACCGAGCCGTGACTACACCTACACTGAACCGTGACTACACGTACACAGAGTCGTGACAACACCTACACCGAGCCGTGACTACACCGAGCCGTGACTACACCTACACCGAGCAGTGACTACACCTACACCGAGCAGTGACTACACCTACACCGAGCAGTGACTACACCGAGCAGTGACTACACCTACACTGAGCCGTGACTACACCTACACTGAGCCGTGGCTACACCTACACCGAGCCGTGACTACACCTACACCGAGACGTGACAACACCTACACCGAGCCGTGACAACACCTTCACCTAACTGTGACCACACCTACACCTAGCCGTGACAACACCTACATAGAGTCGTGACGACACCCACACTGAGTCGTAACTATACCCACACCGAGCCGTGACTACAAACCACCTAGCCGTGACTACACCCACGCAGAGCCGTGACTATACCCACACCGAGTCGTAACTATACCCACACCGAGCCGTGACTACACCCCACCGAGCCGTGACTACACCCACGCAGAGCACTGACTACACCCACACCGAGCCGTGACTATACCCACACTGAGCCGTGACTATACCCACACCGAGCCGTGACTGCACCCACACCGAGCCGTGACAACACCTACATCAGTTTGTATTCGTGCTGGAAGGAACCGTTGAGAGGTGAAGCTCTGTTCAACAGTTGCCCATCGAGGAGGTGTAAGCAAGTTAGAACATCTTGGAGCACTGGAAGTTATTTATAATCATTTTTGGGTTTCTCGAGCGCCTGTCATCCTCGGGTCACAAAGCGCTGCACAAAGCTGTGGAAAGAATCGCACGTCAACAACATCATCACAATAGAGCAATTAAGCAAGATAATGACTGCAATCCAATAAAGAACGTGAAATACCAACATTAAATAATTGTTTAAACAAGTAAAGGAGGGCGGCACGGTGGCACAGTGGGTAGCGCTGTGGCCTCACAGCAAGAAGGCCCCGGGTTCGAATCTCGGCTCGGGTGCCTTTCTGTGTGGAGTTTGCGAGTTCTCTCCCCGTGTCCGAGTGGGTTTTCGCCGGGCACTCCGGTTTCCTCCCACAGTCCAAAAGCATGCTCCTGGATAGGTTTATTGGCTTGCAGACGAAATAGCCCTCAGTGTCCGGTGATGGACTAGCGTCCCATCTTCGGTATATCTCCCTGCCTTGCGCCCTGTGTCTGCCGGGATAGGCTCCGATTCACCGCGACCCTGTACAGGGACTAAGCGGTTTCTGACACGGAGATGAGAGGGGAGACATGTAAAGGAAGGAATAAGTGTTTCTGAGCAGGCGCAGGTCAACAGAGAGCCATCATCCCGGCACAACAACAGTGAGCCGCATCAACAGTCCCAGCCACCAGGACAGTTAACCTAGGCAGCAGCGTGCGTTTGGACAGTGGGAGGAAACCGGAGTACCCGGCGCTGACAACCCGAGAGCTCAGCGGGCAGAGACGACCCCAGTTCGGGTCCACGTCACGGCCAACTCTGGCGGCGATCTTGCGAACTGGGTACTCAGTGCGGTCGTGTGAACGTCGACGCTAGGGAGACAAAGGCGGCCGGGCGCCGCGCTGGCCACAGTCGCTCGCTGACAGCACTTGACCCTGCAGTCCGTTCAACCTCCCGGGGGACCTTTACCTTTCTTCCCCCAATCCCGGTTTGAATGCACGAGGCCCCTCCCCCAACCCCTCTCCCCCTTTCCGCCCCTCCGGTGCCCCGCCCACCCACCCCCCATATTTGGAGCCGGGTTCCGGCGGCTCGTGTGGCGCTCGGTGTGCGGGGCGCGCGCGGACATCTTGGGCCGCGCCGCGAGCTCTGGCCGGCCGTGCGTGAGGGGAGCGCTCCGTCGCTGTCTCCTCTCACCGATCGCAGCGTCCGCCACGCTCTTCAGACAAATATAACGTCTCCGGCGACTGTTTAAAACACTCCCGCCCGTGTGCTTAGTCCCTCTTAAAAGTCCTGTGCGCGGGAGGGAGCCACGGGCGCGGGAGGGCGGAAGGGAAGCATTTGTTTTTGGTGCGGGGGTTGCTTGGAACGGCCGCTGGTGGAGGAGCTTAAGGCCACCGACGAGGTGGAAGAGATGGCGATGGAGGAGGAGAGGCGCAAGCTGAGAGAGATCATCAACCACTGGAACGAGAACAGGCTCGACCTCTTCGAGATCAGCCTCCCGAACGAGGTGAGTTGCGGACGAGAGCGGGTGGTGATGATGGTGGTGGTGATGATGGTGGTGATGATGGTCGTGGTGGTGGTGATGGTCGTGGTGGTGGTGATGATGGTCGTGGTGGTGGTGGTGATAGTGGTTGTGGTGGTGATGGTGGTCGCGTGCCACCTCCCCCACTGCCCCCCCCACTACCACCACCACCCCCCCACTACCACCACCACCCCCCCACTACCACCTCCCCACTGCCCCCCCACTGCCACTACCACCCCCCCCCCACTGCCACCCCCGCGTGCAAGGGGATTTAAGTTGTGGTGAAGTATGGACGAATTCAGGCCTCTCGGGCTCTCGCTCTCACACGGCGACTGTGGGCGGCGGTGATGGTTGTTATGAGCTGCGTTTGCTTGGAGTCGTACGGTGGAGTTTGTGACGTTCGAGGGTGAAGTATGGTCAAAATACATCATCAGAGGAAGGGCCGGCGCCCTCTTCCATCCAGCGGTGGATAGAGACGAACCAGCCCACGGGGGTGTAAAATCCCGAGGCCTCCTTCATCCAGCAGTGGATTGACACTGTTGGTTTCGTGGTGATGCGAGCTGTCGCCTCGCAACAGCAGGGGCTGGGTTCGACTCCCAGCCCCTCTCTGTACAGTTTGCGCCTCCTCCGCCCGTCCCCGCGTGCGTTCCCGCCGGGTACTCCGGTCTCCTCCCACCGTCCAAAGACACGCTGCTGGCCGTTGTTGATGATAGTGCCGCTCACTAAATTGACCTGAGATAGTTACTTGCTTACACCCCCCTCGCCACGTCCCCGCTGGGCAACTGTTAAAAAGATCCACATAGCTCAACAATTCTTTAAAGACTAATCCCGCAGGACAACTGTTAAAAAGATCGACGTAGCTCAACGATTCCCTCGTCGCTAAATAAAACTGACAAGAGAGGGCCGTGCCTCTGCCATTTGTTGTGTTTTTATGACTTTAGCGCCGTACTGTGACCCTGGACCTTGTAGGACCTCGACAAAAGGAATCTAAGCAGCCTTGCGCCTGTCTAGTACTTGGATTCGTGACTTGGCGCATTGACTTTCCCCAGTTATCTTTGTGTGATCGGCGCAACGTTGCTGAAGAGTTACTCGGCTCACGAAAGTAACAAAAATAACAGAGGGCAGCAGTGGAGCGAATGGAAATCTGCTGGACAAAAGCAATCGCGTGAGCTGGAGAAATCGATGATGTTGCGTGACAGGTGTCCATAGGCTCTGCAGAAAAAAATCACTGACCAGTGTGGTGAAGTATGGCCAACCCCCCCCCCCCGCTCGTCCAGCAGTGGATAGTCAGACGGGCATTGCATTGCAACCATCTGGTGCGGTAGAGTGCTGGCTTGCAGGTGGCTGCGTGTGTTGTGAGTGCTTGCTGGGGAGCGTCGCTCACAATAACGAGCGGGGGCACCGGGCCGATAAAACACAGCGAGTTGTCACAGTAGGGAGCATGGGTGGTGCATCTGCCAGTCATCTCGGTGGGGCCAAACCCATAACACCTGGGTCGGCCCCCCTCAACCTCTTGTTGGCGAGCCTTCCTCACTTCACGTGGCTTCAAGGTGCACATGGCCTGGCACGGGCGCCGTGGTGACGTCACTGCCACCGAGTAGCGAATGGCGGTCGTCATTGTTGTTAATTGCAGAAGGTGAATGCGTTTTTAAAGGTGGTGGCCATGGAATCGGAGGTCAGAGCACTCGCTTTAATGGACTTGAGCGTGTAAAGTGACTCGAGTGGACGTCACCGCGCCGTAAAGTTGCGCCTTTCACCCGAGGGTCACAAAGCGCTGCACACAGCTGCGGAGAGATCGGCACGTCAACAGCAACGACATAGGAACCGCAAATCAGCAAACAATATTTTTTTTTGTTTAAAGCACCGACACTAGCATGCTCGGTAACCCGCGTTGGCTCGGTAACCCGCGTTGACTCGCGCGGTGAAGTATGGTCCGATGACCCCTCGACGGCTAACAGCGCCCACGTTCGTTTTGCAGTGTGCTTCGTTTACGCAGCTGCTGAGCACAGGCCCCAAACGCCAAGCGACCAGCATCAAGCAGCCCCGTCAAAGTTAACAATGATCACTGCACTTCCAGAGCGCGCTTTCATCCGAGGGTCACAAAGCGCTGCACGGAGCTGCGGACAGAACGAGCATGTCGGCAACAACAACGACATAAGAACGGCACATCGGCAACAATAACGGTTTTGTTTATTTTTTTGTTACAAGTCTGAGCTGTGGAGAGAACGGTGTGTCAACAACAACATCAGAACAGTTCAACTGGAAGTAAAACAAGGCTGTAATTTAGTTGTAAGTGACGACGGCATTGACAGAGGTCCTGTATGAGAATGCATCAGTAGCTGCTCTTTCAGGATCGCCTTCTGCCTCCTTTGCGACGCTGGAGGCCTCCATCGGGCGTTTTGAATTCATTATCAGTACCCACTTAATCCTGCCAGGGTCACGAAGGGCCAAAGCCTATCCCGGCCGATAGAGGACCCAAGGCGGGGGCAATACCCATGATGTGACGCCACTACAATTCAGGACACTTGGGGCATTTTACTCAGGAGGCCATGTAACCTAAGCAGCAGTGTGTTTGGACGATGGGAGGAAACTTGAGTACTTAGCAAAATCCCACGTGGACACTGAGAGAACATGGAAAGTCCACATCGGCACCCAAGCCGGTAATCGAACCAAAGGCCTTCTTGCTGTGAGGCGACAGCGCTTCCCCACTGCACCTGAATGCTTTTGCGGAAACGTGTTGTGCAACACAGCAGCGGCGTGTCTTTGAACGGTGGGAAGAAACCGGAGTACCCGGCAAAACGTCACTAAGGAGAGAGAAGGAACGCTCGTCGCGGCTATTCAGGATTTTGAAAGTAATTCTTTTCCATCGGGCCGTGAAAACCCACATTGACCTAAGTAAATGTTACACCTTTCTTTTGCGTTGCCAGTGGTTTCTCCGTCCACCTGGGAGGAAACCCTTGCCGCGCAATTATAATTATAATCATCGTTGCGCGTAACGTGTGGTGTCTGCTGCTTCGCGATTGAGGCGATTTTAAAAACTTGAGTTCCTTCAGCCCAGCCAGCGGAGGGGGAGGACGAGGAGGCTTTGGTTTAACTGGAATCGATCACCGCCGGTGCCACCTCGAGCCGTCGCCAGCGGCGGCGCGCCACGATCTCATGGTTGCGCGGTGCGCACGCCCTGTCGACGCGCTTTTGGGGGGTCGTGCCGTGCGCCGATCGGCACGATTCGCCGGGAGGCCCGCTTGCCCGGAGGAGAGGCCGGCGCGTGGAGCAAAACATCAGCGGGACGTCGCCACCGAGAAAACCTACGCAGCGGCATCATTTTCCTTAGTATTGTTCTTGTTAATATTATTATTTATCAGACGCCCTTATCCAGGGAGACTTACATCATTATAGAGGTCTCATCTCATCTCATTGTCTGAAACCGCTTAGTCCTATACAAGGTCACGGTGAGCCGGAGCCTATCTCGGCAGACACAGGGCGCAAGGCAAGGATATACCGACGATGGGACGCCAGTCCATTGCCGGGCACTGCGGGGCAATTTGGCCTGCGAGCCAATTAACCTATGCAGCAGCAGCATGCTTTTGGACTGTGGGAGGAAACCGGAGTGCCCGGCAAAAACCCACGCGGACACGGGGAGAGCATGCAAACTCCACACAGAAAGGCACCCGAGCCGAGAGATTCGAACCCGGGACCTTCTTGCTGTGAGGCGATAGCGCTAACCACTGGGCCACCGTGCCGCCCTCATTATAGAGGTGTAGTGAGTAAACAACGGAGAGGTGAGGGGAAGGCAGCCATGCATTCAGCCGACGCCAACATTTGCCAGGCACTACGTTACATTACGACCTTATCGGTCGATTAATAAAAAATATATTTTTAGATGTGGGAGAAAGCCGGAGAACCCAGAGGAAACCCACGCGGAACAGGAGCAGAGACAACACAAACTCTGCACAGAAAGGCGCCCTGGGTGGGAATCGAACCGACTCGGGCAGAACTTTCTGTGAGGCGCAGATGTTACCGCTGCACCACCCTGCATAATGCCAGGAATTTCGTATCGAGAGCTTGCAAGCTCACTGCCTACTTTTTGCTGTAACAATCAACATTTCTTAACAATAAAAAAAACCTCTGGTAACGTGGCATGATATTGGTTCGATGTCAAAGGTATTGGTTCGATAAAAAGTGATTCGGACGTGAGAGGAACTGGCGGAGAGGTAAGGGAAGGGAGCCATGTGGTCAGCGGGCGTCAACATTTCCAAGACCCTGCATACTCTTATTGTATCTGCTGCTTAATAAGCGTCTTTTTCACTTACGGGAAGAAACCGGAGAACCCAGGGGAAACCCCACGCAGAACAGCGCAGAACACAATCCCCACACGAAAAGGCGCCTGAGGCGGGAATCGAACTGACTTGGGGCAGAACCTTTTTAATCGTGAGTTGTGAATGGTCTCCACTGCGCCACCATGCCACAAGATCATCACTGCTACCACATGCAGCAGTCTGCTTGCATATTGTGGCCCGGAGTGTGTGTTATTGATTCAGGTGGACAGACTCGTCTCATCTTATCTACCAGGATCACAGTCCGCAGACAGTCTTGTTAATCCATTAACCTTTCAGAGGCTCTAACCAAATTACCATGAATGCGTCCAAATTGTCGCACCCTGGGGAAGCTAAAGAAGTTTGAGCCGAGTTAGTATAATACTTATCTGTGAGATCCTTAAGTCCAAGCTCGAGTCCTATATTTCAAAACTTAAGTATTTTAATCATCGTCCTCAATTTATAACTAAGTACTTTGAATCGGAGGATATTAAAAGCGCTAAATAAATTGTTATTATTTTCATCATCTCATCTCATCTCATCTGAAACCGCTTAATCCTATATAGGGTCACGGTGAACCAGAGCCTATCCCGGAAACACAGGGCGTAAGGCAGGAATACACCCGACGACGGGACGCCAGTCCATCGCCGGGCATTGCGGGACAATTTTTTAGTCTGCGAGCCAATCAACCTATCCAGGAGCATGCTTTTGGACTGTGGGAGGAAACCGGAGTTCCCGGCGAAAACCCACGCGGACACGGGGAGAGCATGCAAACTCCACACAGAAAGGCACCCGAGCCGAGAGATTATTTTCATCATTTGCTTGGGAATACCATGTTTTTGGAGTAGGCTTAGGAAGTGAGGTGGTCTGGATTAATACAGTAGGGTAGCGGATTATCTAATTCATCTTTTGTGGAGGTTTGCCGCGCCCTCCTATGCATGGCGAGTGTTTCCTCAGACATACAAGCAAAACGCCTATTAATGGATTTGGCAGCACCCTGCTGAAAGGAATTTTGATTGTTGGTGAGACTTTCTTCGGCTAAATAATTGCTGAGAATCGTTCGCCATCGCTTCCTTTGGGGGATAGCCGTGCCGGGCGTCCATGGTACCTCCTTCGCGACGTCTCGACTTCCGCGTCGGTGGCATCGTCTCCCGCGTCGGTGGCATCGCCTCCCGCGTCGGTGGCATCGCCTCCCGCGTCTACCACCGCCCGCTTCCCCTGGTCTCCGTCCGGCCGCCGTACGAGCGGAGTTCTTGATCGCGCGCGCGCCGATGTCGCGTCGCCTGTGGAAGAAAAGCCGGTGCGAGCGCGCGCGGAACGTGAAAACGGGATTCACGCTCGTTTCTGTAAACTTATCTCACGAGAACGTTAAGGGTTTACTGTACGCCTAATGTCAGTCGGTTTTTATTTAAGCCGAAAGCAACTGTTGTAACTGTGTAGTTACAACGGGCACGGACGGGTAAGCAAGTTGCAACATGTCAAGGCACCAGGGACAATCTAGTCAGGACAGTATACCTGGGCAGTGTACATTTGGACTTTGGGAGGAAACCGGAGTACCCGGCAAAAACCCACGCGGACACTGGGCGAACGTACAATAATGCGCGCGGAAAAGTACCTGAGCATCGATTCACGTGGTGCATAATCGGCATTTTACAGTTGTGTTGACCTCACCGGCGCGCTTGACCTGCCGCGCCTTGACAGACCGCTCTACGGTCCCCCCACTGGCTTGGGAAGAAAGCGCCGCTTGTCCGCGCGCAGCGGGAGTGTGCCCGGTGTGCGCCGGCGGTAACGGCAACGGCGTTTCGGAGCTGTCCCCGCTGCATCCTCTTCCCCGGGCCGTTATCCCGATACGGCCGGGACCGCCTTGTCCCACGAAAGTTCCGAATGGATTCTTAATTTCACTACGAGACGCCGACAGCATGGTCTGGATGGACTTATGAGAGGGTATCGTAGGTACAATTTAGTAACCAATGTGGTGGTGATGTGGGTTTGACACTGTGCGATACTTAATGAGAATTGCTCTCGAGTTGCTCTTTTTGGGACCGATTCACCAGACTGGCGTTGCCTCTAATGTAGGAGGTAAAAACGTCACGAAGGACAGGAGGAGGAGCGTCCGATACGACTATCCCAAAAGAGCAGCCCTCGAGAGCGAATCCCATTACCAAAGTAACCACATGAACCGCACGGCGACCCTGAATCACAAGAATTTATTGGATCGCAATCATCTGCCTGGGTACCGGGTGGTAAATTGCCCTCCTCACCCCCCCCCCCCGTTTAACGCGCGGCGGTAACCCACTCGCGTTTACGACGCGACCCAAAGTCCGCGAGCCGCACGGCCGAGCCCTGCCGGCGCGCGGTGACGACGAGCTCGTCCGGACGCGGCGCAAGCGAGCCAATGCTCACCGGGAATGGTCGGCTTGGTGAATCGCTGCGGACGTGAGGCGAGGGAGAGATGGACGCGCGCGAGTGAGCGAGACGGACGCGCGCGAGTTAACGAGACCGCGTTAGCAGCGTGGTGGGCTCAGCCAAGGGCAGGTCGCGATAACAACCGGGCCCCTTGTTGCGCCCACCGTGCGGTTGGCGTTTCGTTAATACACGCATTGTTAATGCGAGTTTATTTACCCTTTGGTCGGTTAGGTCGTTTGTTGTGTGTACAGGAATCTCCCATCCAGAGCTTGCAAGCTCACTGAATATCTTCTGCTGCAAAAATAAATATATATCATTTATCTACCTATAGGCGTCACAGTTGAATTAATGGCAGTATCCCAACCCCTCTTCCCACCTGTTCTGTACTTAATATCTATCATTTGCAATGCCCGCTTAATCCTGTTTAGGGCCGCGGGGGGCTGGAGCCTAACTCGGTAGGCAGAGGGCGCACGGCGGGACTATACCCGGGATGTGACGCCAGTACAATGCAGGGCATTTTTGTTCAGGGCAGTTTACTCAGCAGGGAAATTAACATAGGCAGCAACCTATGTGGGAGGAAACCGGAGCGAAAACCCACGCGGACACGGGGAGAGAGAACACACAAACTCCACACACATGCACACGAGCCGGGAACCGAACCCGCGACCTTCTTGCCGTGAGGTAGCAGCGCTACTCCCTGCTACGCCATCGCGCCGCCGCCGCCGCCGCCTTTAGATTTACGTGCGTTTAACTAGGTCATGCCCCCACCTCGAGTAGCCATCTCTTACAAGGAGAAACGCAAGGGAAGCCAGTGAGACGTACTGCGGTTATGTAATTCTTTTACACATAAGGTGGGAGGGGGAGCACTTACGGTCAAATCCAACCGGAAAGCCGCCCGGTCTCGTGAGACAACCGGATTGTTAATCGGTGGTGTTGAGCCTGTGGACAGCGCGTGGTAAGGCATCCGTCGTCTGTTTGCAGCCGTGTCGCGCATTCCTCCTCCTCCTCCTCTCAGATTCGCGACGTTTCGGCCCCGGCGTTGGAGGAATCGTCAGGCGCTCTGCCTCCCCAGCGTCTCATGCGAGAGGGAAGCCGACGGCGCGCGCGCGCGCTTTGATCCGGGAGTTGGCTCTGTACGGAAGTTCAGGGTGGAGTGGTGTGGTTACTACGTTGCACTCTGAATTCCGGCCACCTGAGTTAAATTATTCTTAAGCGTGGCAAACTTAAGTTTGTGTGTGTGTGGGGGGGGGACTGAGTGAGTCCTGAGCAGCTCCTCCCTTAACCTGCACTGACTGACAGCATAGGTAGGCCTCCTCCAGCAGTGGATATATTGACTCATATTGAACGGTCATTTTAGTGCCTTTCACCACCCACCACTGGTTGAAAGGCTCCCTGGACCGTATCGGCCGTGTGAGCTGGTTGACTCGAGTTCACCGCACTGGTCAGTGTTCGTTGTTCAACCGGATCATTTAAACAACTCAATTCGGGTGGGAAAAGAATCTCCGCGTAAAACGAGTATTTCTTTGTTTCGCACAAAATGTTCATAAAAACAAACCTCCTCCGTCCACGCAGTTATTTCCTGCTTGTAGGAACGCGCGCGCGCGGCAGTCGCCGCAATCGATGCCGGATCGGCAGTCGCAGCTCCCGTCAACTTCCGTCATCGATCCGTCCTCTCGCGTTGGAGGCTCGGGTCGATCGGATGGGACTTTGCCATCTCGTGCAGCATGGCGGAGGCGCTACTCGTGCCGCTGCTGCCACCTTGCAGCAAGAAGGCCCCACCCCTCCCCGGGTCCGACTCGGTTCGGGCTGCCACCTTTTGCCGTGCGGAGTTTGCGCGTCCTGTGCGTGCTAGCGTGGGGTTTTTCGCTGGGAACTCCGGGTTCCTTTGGCAGTCCGGTTAAATTAAGCTGCCTGAGTTGATTTTTGCTCCCCTCCCCGATTGGCCGCCGTTCCATCCAAGTTATTTACCAACTTGCTTCTCTTTCCCCCTGGGGACGACTGTCCAAAAGAGCTACTAGGCTGAGCGGTTGCTTTCAGCTTGAAAACTGACTGATTCAGGCTGTTCAATCACTCATCACCAAAACGGACGTCCCAACGGCACCCGCTCGTGCGTTCGGCGCTCTGCGGGTCTCGGCTGTGCTCGCCAACCCGCTCTGCTGCGCCGCGACACGCTGCTTCATCCCTCACGCTGCTCCCATTTTCGGAACTTCCCTCCCGAATTCTCCGTTGCCAAGTTGGTGCAGCCTTGCTCCGTTTAATAGACCGTTCCGTTACCTGCTTAATCCTGTACAGGTTCGCGGGAGGTGGGCGGAGCCTATCCCGGTAGGCAGAGGGTGCAAGATTTGGGCTATACCTAAAATGTGACGCCAGTACATGGCAGAGCACTGGGGGAAATTCACTTAACAGGCCAATTAACCTAGGTAGCTGTGTGTCTTTGGACGGTGGGAGGAAACTGAAGTTCTGGGTGAAAACCCATGCAGACACTGGGAGAACATGCAAATTCCATGTAGAGAGGCACCCGAGTCGGGAATGGAACCCAGAGATTCTTGCCATAAGGCAGCAGCGCTACTCACTGCTAAGCCACACTTGATAATGTTGATGACTTGTCTGTTACGTTTGATGGTTGGCTGCTTGGCTGACGTTTTGGGCTTTTGTGCCCAGATTGTTCAACTGTACATGAACTGCAGAGTGGACCAGTGACCTTTTGACTTCGTATTCTCCGTGGCGCGCTTCACGTGCGGTCACACGCACGCGCACCAGAACATCTCGAGGGAGAGCGTTCATACGGAGATGTCCTCGATGGCGGTTCGGACCCCGTGCGCTCACCTCCGATTGATTCGCGTTGTCAATGTGTTCGGCTTCTCCGCCAACCCCACTGTCGGGGCGGCTCAAGGGTGCCGTCGCTGATCGATGTGCAGTTAAACCCTTAACTCTCGCTTTGGATACGTTCCAGAAACGGGTGCGAATGTAATGATTTCTAATGGCTGGACAGGTCAAGCACACCAATTACGTAAACATTTACGATTGCAAGGCACTGATTACACGCCACCCAAATCGATTCATCCTGAACCACAAGAATCTGCGTTACTCCACGCGTCGGTGTTTATGTCCGCTGGGCAGCGGAGAGCGCGCACGCGTTGAAGGCGTACAGCGGTAACCATTACCTTTCGCGTGGGATACGATTCGGAGATGCGGCGGTTGATACGTTCAGCTCGAAGCGCTCGCTTTTCTTTTCGGGGGCCGTGTCAGCGGCTACGCAGGGCCAACACGGGTGGTGGTATTGGTGGTAGATGCGGGGGACGCGGAACGATGCCGGACGCCGCTCGGACCGGTTCATGGTTCGCGGTGCGGCAACGCAGCAGCCTCGCCAGGCATACAGTACGGCAACCGTCGCGAGTTGGTGAAACCGCAAAAGTTAAGGGCTTACTGTACGGGTGATATTTGTGCGCACACTGCCAGTCGGTCAAAGTGTCCTTTTGTGAGTGGCGTCGGTCAGACTGGTCTAACAGGAGGCCGTGTCTGCAGGCAGCAGCGTGGCCCAGAGGTGATAACCTTCGCGCCGCATGATTTCCCGGTTTGAATCCAGCAGGCCGCCCTGGTTAATACTGTGGTGGTTTCTATTGACTAGTAAATACTACACACCATCTGTTTTCCCAGTCGACATGAAAAAGATGGCATTTGAAATTAATAACCATTTTGAGCCGGTGTCACGGTCCATATTTACCAAATTTCAAAGGTTGCACTGCAGATTACTCAATAATATACAATATAATATATAATTGCATTTACTCAACGCTTTTCACCCGAGAGTCACAAAGCGCTGCACGGAGCTATGGAGAGAACGGCACAACAACAACGAGATAAGAACGACAAATCAGCAATTGAGAGCACATACACACACGACAATTGCCGCCTACTGTGAAAGTTTGTCAGATTGTAATGATGTAGGTTTTCACGGCTCAATGCATGATGATTGCTTCGAAAAGCTGCTCTCAGGCCTCTAAGGTGTGAGGCGAAACGTCGCGATGGGGAGAGCGGGAGCGATCGACGCAGCTGTCCCGAGAGAGCATCTTTTCGAAGCAATCATCAGTTTGTCAGATTGTCCGTGGCACAAAACCGCCTTCCTCATGTTAACTGTGGCGCCATTAGAATAGCGCAAATAGCAAGGTAACTGATGATCATTCGGTTAATACAGCTCGTAACGATAGTCCGATACAAGCCAGCAGGCATGCATGACCATGGACCCGAGAAGCCTGTTCCGGAGTGGTGTAAATAGAAGTGGCGACTGTCCCCAACCTGCCAAACGTGTGAACACAATATCAATCACCTGAATCGGCTCGCCCGCACACAAAGCCACCGTGAACCCAAGAAACGCGACGGTGTCTGTGTGATAACCCGCCGGTTTGGGCCGCTTTCAAGGGCCCGCGTGGGTTTCCGTGTTTGTGGTCCCTGGTTGCGGCCCCGTATACTTTGTAAAACTTCCGCCTTGCGGTTTGAACGCAGTCAGATTTCTCCGTGCGAGCGCCGCCTTTTTCCTTGTACGCCGATTTTTGAGTGCGGCGGGGGATTTATCTCCTTGGTTTTACAATTGTCTGGTTCTGCCGGCGGTCTAACGGTCACCCGTTTGGATCGCAGCCCCAGAGGTCAAGAGGTCGCTGCTTAATTACATTCTCACCTTCGATGTTACGGTTTTGGTTACGCGCACAGTGGCTAGAGACACCTTTGGCTGCGCTCTTGGGGTGATTGGCCATTTGCTATCGTGGCGGAAAGCCCTGGTTGAGGAGCTGGATATACCGCCGTCGATCCGTCCGTTGCTTGCGGTGGGGTCCAGCGTGGGTGCTTCCACGTCTTTCAAGATATCTGGCCAGCGTGGAAATGTAGGCTAAGCTACTATCTCGAGCTCCCTGCAGTGGGCGGGAGCGGCAGCCACACTGACAACCGGCATCTCCAAATATTATGAAGGTTTTGGCAGTTTAATAGTTGAGCCACTCTTTTTAACGGTTTACCAGACTGCACCGGCTTGCGTTCATCTCTCGTTGCAATGCAACAAATTGGCAGGTCGCGCGTCATGGGTTAATGTGTGGATACTGCCACGTCTTCCAAGACATCTGATCAGCGTGGGTATGTAGTCCAAAAACGCCTTCTGCAGGGCCTTTCCCGAGATCCAGCCAGTTTACGACCTTTTGCCCAGCGGTGACGCGATCGAGCAATTGCAGGGCTGCACCTTTGCCTGGCCCGGCGGAGGAGCTTTCAGACCTTCCTCCGCAATTTTTAACGAAACGGCTCGATGAACTATCGACGGCGGCGGCGGCGGCATTAAGCTGTAAACGTTTCCGCTGGGGCTGCTGTTCTTGACGCAAGCTCAGCTTGTGCCAGCGGTCCCAGCCCAGCAGTGTATGGGCTTTGCCACCGTAGCCGCGTGCGCCGTCGCCTCGTCAGCAAACACGCTGCGTCGGCATCGTCGGGGCGGTTTATGGACATGAAAGCGGCTGCGGCGGTGTCGCGCGGTTGTGCGGCGCTGGGCTCGATTGGCTGACCTCTGCCGGAAGGTGTACGTGAGGACGATGTCAACAGCGGCCGCCCTCAACGCTTTGAGGACCTGTGGATTTGTGAGGTGTTGGAGGTCGTTGATCCGGGTATAAGGTTGTCTCCTCTCATTGTCAGAAACTGCTTAGTTCTTTACATGGTCGCGGTGAGCCGGAGCCTATCCCGGCAGACACAGGGTGCAAGGCATGGATACACCCACGATGGGACGTTAGTCCTTCACAGGACACTGCAGGCAATTTAGTCTGCAAGCCAATTAACCTGTGCAGCAGCATGTTTTTTGGATTGTGGGAGGAAAACGGAGTGCCCGGCGAAAACCCACGCAGACACGGGGAGAACATGCAAACTCCACACAGAAAGCAGCACCCGAGCCGAGATTCGAACCGGAGACCTTCTTGCTGTGAGGCGACAGCGCTACCCACTGGGCAATCGTGCCGCCCGGTATAAGGTTGTCTCGGTCATTATTTTAGCCTGCAAGGCTTTGGCTGTTTGTCCGCCTTAATTTGTGTTTGTTTCGAAGTAAATTAATACGGTGATTGCTTTGAAAAAGCTGCTCTTTGGGCATAGCCGCTTCGATCGCCCCTCATCTATATTTAGCGACGATTCGCCTCCCACGTTGGAGAGGAATCCTCAGGCGTTCTATGGGTGAGTCACGTGTGTGACACATCTTGCATTGAGCCGTCAGAACCTACATCAGTACAGTAGGTTAACATGTTTATTTTTCAAATACGTCCAGCGTTTTGATCTGTCCAGGATGATTTTAATAATTTCTTGCAAATCACAACGGTTTGCCAAATCCACGCCTTGTAAATCGTTGATCCAGGCGGACATTTGTCTCGTCTCGTTTCATCTACCTGGGTAACAGTCGGATAGCTTGTTGCTCTAATTTTATTGCGCTTGTTCACTCGAGAAATCCTCGTGGAGTCTCCGGATGTTTACAGGCGCATCCTCCTCTATGTTCTTTTGTCACAGCGTTGGGGTCAGCTGTTGCCGCTGTACGTTATTCAGATGGAGTAATGTGCGGGTATGTGTTCACCGTCCGCACGCTCCGGGATTAATGCCAGTAACACTGAAGTTCATTAGCCATAGGAGAAAACTAGAGAACCCCGAGGAAACGATTATTGTATTATTTCGCAGATGCCCTTATCCATAACGACTTACATCCTCACACACGCACACACACGCACAATGATGTCATACCGGTCGCCCAGCATTGCAAAGTGTCCGTGTTTTTGTTTTTAAGATGTCCGACCTAAAAATAATGGTTGCGTAGATGAGTCTTGAGCAGTTACGAGAAAAATAATAATAATAATGGCATTTAGAGAGCGCTTTTCACCCGAGGGTCACGGAGCGCTGCACAGAGCTGCGGAAAGAACGGCACGTCAACAGCAACGACATAAGAACGGAAAATCAGCAGCAATAACGTATTTGGGGTTTTTTTTTTTTGCAAATCCGAGCTGTGGAGAGAACGGCATGTGAGCAACGTCAGGACCGTTCAACTTAAAGTCAAATAGCGGCTGTGAGTGATTGTGGTCTTCATTGTCATTGCACCAAGACAGGGCCAGGACAGCGAAGTAGCGAGCTTTGGAACGCGGCGAGTGAGAGTATGGTGTGACCGGACTGCCAGAAGTTCCCGAGCGGGGCGAGCGAGGGGGGCAGAAG
>JAZEWT010000017.1:18275532-18292511 GCA_036362905.1 Mordacia mordax
GGGGAGATGGTGGAGCGGAGAGAGAATGGCCCAGATAGGTGGAGACAGCGATGGGTAAGATCCAAGGTTTTGAATTTGATGCGTGCAGCCACGATGGGTGGTATACGCAGGCAGACTCGTCAGGAGACAGTCGCAGTAGTCCTGCTGGGAGAGAAGGGAAGCCTGGACCCCAATCATTGTGCAGATTCCACGGTAAGAAATGGATGGATTTTTCAGATGTTGAGTAATTGAAACCACCGTGTACTTGACAGATGTGAGATGTAGAGATAATAATCCATTGCATTTTATATAGCAGTGCCTTTCAGACGGTGGAAGACCATTGTCACCAACGTCCTGTAGGATATGGTACCTAGAAGAGCAGAGAGCTTAGAGCCTTTTAGCCAGAGGTCCTCAAAGCAGAGGTGGGGGGGGAGGCAGCTACACTGACAGCCGGCGCCAACCCTCCAGACACTGCGTCCTTGTGTATTACCATGGTATTGGCCAGTCAGCGAGTGTTTATTTAGTCATGGGATCAAACCGGAGAATCCTGAGGAAATGCGCTCAGAACAGGGGGAGAGAATGCACGAACCCCACGCAGAAGGCGCCCGAGGTGGGAATCGAACCGCCTCGGGAAAGGCCTCCTTTCTGTGATGCGCAGACCGTACCCCTGCGCCGCGGTCAAAGGTGACACCGTGGCTGGGAACAGACGAGGGGGCAGAAGTGGCTGTCGAGGTGGAGATCAGGTGAATAAGATTGAAGTAAAAACCATCTGTTTTTGAACAGTGGAAATCCATACAGAACTGGGGGAGAACATGCACACTCCACATAGAAAGGTGTCCGAATTGAGAATTAAATCCAGGACCTAAATGCTCCTCAGCGCACTGTGCTACCTTGCCACTCAAATATTATAACAATGTCCTGTCTGTGATTTCATTACTATGGTAGTGGTAAAGTATTTATAGTTAACCATTGATGCAATGCATTGTTACAATGCATCGCAGCTGAGGGTGTAATCATAACACCTGATCAACATTCATGATTACGATGATGATAATTGTGGCTAGAGCTTCAGTTATGCGCAGATCGTTGCAGTAAATTTATCCTTTGATTTCATTTGTTACCCTGGTCATTTCAGACGTTTGCTGTGTCGCAGGAATCCCGCATCTACAGCGTGCAAGCTAACTGCTTTCAGTTGTAATCATAAACATCGATTCATTGCCGTTCAGCACCTCTTTATAAATGAATCGCGTATTGATGCAGGAATTGTGATCTAAGCAGGGTCAGGCCAACTAAGCTATGCTAGGAATTCCACGTAGGCCACCCTTGTACCTCAGAATTGAATAATAGGGAGTAAAAAAAAACGGATGAAAGCATTTGAAAATGTATTTTATTATGTTGGCTGTCATTATTCCTACACATTTGTGTTCTGTCAATAGAATTGTGGTTAACCTTGTTTCAGATGTCAGCTGTTCCTTCAGTAGAAACATCCCTTTGGTTACCTTTACACAGGAGCAGCTGCAGAAGCGTTTGCAAGCGGAACTCTGCTCTCTCTCCGCACATAAATGAAACGTGTGTTTGTGATCCAGGGCTTCTCGACCTTTTGCACCTCAAGGCCCTGCCTGGCTCGCTCGGGTCCGGTCTCCGCAGACGCCTATGTGACGCTCGTTGGCCTGCCGGTGGGTCGGGGGCCCGCCGGTGGGTCGGGGGCCCGCCGGTGGGTCGGGGGCCCGCCGGTTGAGATTTGCTCTCCATGGCCATCGTTTCGGGATGGCCGTTTCGGGTGTCCCTAATCCCTCCCTTCACCACATTTCGCCTCCCACGTCGGAAGATTTCCGAGAGCCCGACGATACCTCCGATGCGCGAAACATGGCTATGGAGAGAGCGGGAACGCTACCCCGAAAGTGACGGCTGTGTGGATGGAAAGCGCAATTCTCAAAGCGTGTTTGGGAAACCCTGTTTATTTCAACATGCCATTCGCTGCAACCAAGTATCGGCTTTGTGTGCTGTTATGGCTCGAGTTATACGCCCATTGAAAATGATTTAAACCGGGGACAATTATGACCCAAGCGGTCGGCCTCTGGATTGAACATCCAGTGTTTGCGGCCCTCGCAGCGGGGCGGAGTGCCGGTTTGACATGATGGCGCAAGTTCCTTTTCATCTCGCTCCACGCACCGCAATCCGTCCACTCAGTCGCTCGCTCGGCAGGTTGTCTGGCCGCGGTGGCAGTGGTGGAGTAAAGTGTGGGCACTCCAGCCTCCGCCAATGCATTTGGGCTGTGTGGAAGAGAAGGCACAAATGCTTTCGAGTTTCCTTCAGTGGAGGTTCTTCCACCAACAGTGGTATGATGTGGCCGTTGCGGGTTTGCACCCTTGTGGTTTTTTCGTGTTCTATAAAGCATTCGGCTCATTGCTGTTCCTTTTAGAGCAGGGGTTCTCAACCTCGAGCTCCCACTTGGCCCCTTTGGTCCTGGTTTCCACGGACTACCAGGTAGTGCTTGTGGCCCACCGATGGGGCTCTGACCCCACTGGTAGAGAGCAACGGCTGCAGAGTTGGCAGGGCTACACCCGCGGACATCGCAGCGTCGGCATCATCCACTCGTTAAGTAACTTACCCTTTCCCACTGGAAAGCTGTTAGAAAGCGTTACATAGCTCTATGATTCCTTTCCAGCTGAAATAAGAAAAGAAAAAAAATGACTTGACCGGCATCATTTATTCGCGGCCGTACAGTAACGTGCGAATGTTTGATTTTTTGTTGTTGTAAAAGCGTCTCTCGCAACTTAGGCCGCAGCTCAGCTCTCTGCGCGGGGTTTGCAGTGCGCGGCTTCCCTGGCGGAGGCGCGCGGAGGAAACCGCGGGCGGTACTGGCGGTGAGCCGTTGTTGCCCAAGCTCGTGGGCCCGTAATGGGATGTTTGGCCAACTCCGTTAATTATATATGTGGAGGGGGGTGTGTGGAGGAGGAAACCGGAGCACCCCCAGTAAGCTACACGCGGGAGGAGTTGGAGGGGGGAGGGTGGTGGTGGTGGTGGTGACGACACTCAATCCCCGTACGGATTGAGCTTATCACCTATTTGCTGTACCGCTGGCGCACCGCACGATCCTGCGCCGCCGCAAGAGCGCGGCTTCAGTGCCCACGGGAAGGAAGGGCATTGACGGAATTTGTGATTCCGCCCCAAGAACCTCCTCTACGTTGCCGCGTTGCAGGCGCAGGCCGCGGTCGCCAGCGCTTTACCGAATAATGACGTTAGAATTTAGAACATGTATCGACGTGGCTACGCGTGCCCTTACAAAGTCCCGCAGCGATGCTCGTATGTAAATTATAGTAGTGGCAATATTTTATTCGAGTTGTTTAGCTCAGGGGCGCTCTGACTTTTGCGCTGCACCGCACACGTGTGTCCGTCTCCACGGACCACTGAGTGGCACTTGTGGACACCGGTGTTGGGTCGCGACCCACGCCGCTTTTAGCCGCAAGCGCACCCACGGCGCAAACTGTGGGTGCGCTTGCGGTGAAGTACGGTCAAACAAAACCTACACGGCCAGCGTGGTCAACAGGGAGAGACCTTCCCATCCAGCAGCGGATTGACAAAGCACAGCTGTGTAACTCACTATGAGCGTTCCGAACATATTTCCAGTCACTCACGTACGCAACATGTTGTAATAAAACAGGCAGTTGTTGACCTTTTTTTAAAAAAAATAACCCTGAAACGCAGTATGACAGGTAATGAAATTTAAGGCCCCCTTCTATAAAAGTGCCCTGAAATGTAAGTAAACGGAGTGACACGTGTAGCTGAAGGGTGTCGCGTTACGCTCGGAGAAATAAATTGTTGCGTTAATAACGGGACCTATTTATTTCTTACAGCTTGACCCGAGTTGCTGAAGAACTGCTTGACTTTTACAACCTTTGATTAACACTGGTGGGACTAGACCACAAAAACGGCTTTCTCTGGTGTCAGTCAATTTCAAGGACAATGCACAAATCATCATTTTCAATACTTCTTCAGGGGAACCATTGAGAGTGTCCTGACCAACTGCATCACTGTCTGGTATGGGAATTGCAATGCCTCTAACCGTAAGTCCCTCCAGTGGATAGTGAAGACAGCGGAGAACATCATTGGGACCCCTCTCCCCTCTAGGACATCTATTTCAAGCGCTGTACACACAAGGCCTCCAGCATTGTAAAGGACCCCTCCCACACGTCATGTGGACTCATAGCCAGAAAACTTGGAGGAAACCCCACACAGAACAGGATGAGAACACAGAGACGCCACATAGAGATATGCCCGAGACGGGAATCGAACAACCTCGGGCAAGACTTTTAATTTCTGTTGAGGCGCGAATGTTACCGCTGCACCACACTACCGCCCTATATAGGGCGCAGTGTCTGGCTAATTGTGGGTGCCGGATGGGCGGGTGGCCACCATCTGCGGTTTCCCCGCTGTGCCTGCGCATCCGTGTCGCGTCCGTGGCCAGGCGTGGAATTGGCGCGGCGCGTTATCGATTGCGCGGTTAATGTCGGACGTGGCACGGTGACGCTCGACGGCTGTTACGAGTACTGTTGTGGTTTACCACTCGTTTTCACCGACCGAAGGTGCGATGCTCGGGGAGCGGAGTTGCAGGTCGGGGCTTGCACGGGGCTGATCTGCAACCTTTACTCATCTTCTGCTGAGTGCCTCATCCTACGGGACGTTGGCGACGAGTTATAAATCGTAATTATTATTGAATTATACTAGCAGATAAAAGACATTGCAGTAGGATCAGGACCGGTTAGAATAACCGTCACTGGAGCTGCTTGGCTGTGAGCGGGGATCGAACTCGGGTGGCGGGGTTTGTAGCGCAGCGCGATAACCACTACACTTCATCTTCTAGGTACCGTATCCGGCAAGACATTGCTGACAAATGGTCTTCCACAAATCTCTGCTCTTTGAACTTCTAAGATTCTCCACTGTTGACACGTTCATCCATTTCAAGAGACTTTTGACATAAGTCAATATAATGCCCTTGATCTCTCTTTCCTTCAGTTTTTGCAATTATAACCAGAGTTTCATTTTCTTCTTTCTCCATGATGTGCCCGAGAAATTACGACCGTCTCTTTTTAATGCCGATCAGCATCATCCTTTCACATTCCATTCTTGACAGTATTTCTTTATTGAGGTGTGACTTGTCCAGAATACCGTCAAGATGCTTCAATTCTCATCTCCATGCTTGGCGATATCATCCAACATTCTGATGCGTACGTGATAACTGGCGCAACGTAACGACCCAGAGCTCTACGCGTTTACCAAAACCAGTGATGCAAATGGGAAGGGCATCATCGTGTTGCATGTTACAATATCGTGTTCCAGGTTTGCCTGGAGCTAGTGCCTGCACCGCTCGTGGCCTGTAATCCAACGTTTTGGAGACAGGGAGGGTTGCTGGATTAAATATGTGGATTAAATGTGGATTAGAGGTACCAAAGACAAAGATGCTCCGGATAGGTTGGGAACACTGTTAGGTCAAGTGCTGTTGGCGATCGGAAGGATGGGGCGAGTGGTTGGCACCGCGCGTTTGCCAGCCTAGTGGCGATGTTTGCGCGACGCGCAGGTAAGCGCCTGAGGCCGGGTCGGCCTGGGGGAGGCCCAGGGTTGGTGGATCACACGTACACGCTTGTGAAATCTCCCTCCCTACTCGTACACGCGGAGGTTGGAATTTTCTCGCTCAGCCGGAGTACAGTGGCAGTATAGCAATGGGGCTAAGTCACATTTGTAGGGTGCCCGAGTGTTAACCCCCCCCCCTTCATATACGTGGAGGTTCTTCAACGTGGAGTTAGTCCGAACATTAAAATATCGGTCCTCTGAACTTGGGCAATTGTTGCTGAATGTTTATGGCCACCCTCCCACTTGTCTAGCTTCCCACGCCTCCGAATAGTTCTCTGCTTCTGCGTGACGACACAGGGAAAATAATAATAATAATTGCATTTATAGAGCGCTTTTCACCCGAGGGTCACAAAGCGCTTCACAGAGCTACGGAGAAAACGGCACGTCAATAACAACGGCATTAGAACGGAAAATCAACACCGAGCGCGTTACAAACTCTGAACTTGTATTATTAATTGACAGCTCGCTGTGGCCAGCGCTCTCCTAATGAAACATTTTATTGGAAGCGTTTCAGCGAGACGACAGATCTGCCGGCCCACCGTTACATTTAGCGCGCGGCGCGATGCTCGTACCGTTTACTACGGTTCGGGCAGCACGCAGCGGAACGATGAGCGGAGGCTGTGGGGTAAAGTCGGGTTTCCACCGGAGCAACCTGGTTGCTGCGTACAACCGGATCGCGTGGATGTCTCTGGTCTGTCGACTGCGGGGAGCTCCGCAACCCATCGCTCGGCGTTAAGAGGCAGGCCCGACTATCAAGTGTTGATCTGCTCCGTGATTTGTGGCCGCAGGCTATAATCGGTAGGAACAATGTTTAATTCATCTATTATTAAAACCCGCTTAGTCCCGTACAGGGTCAGCCTATCCTGGGCGACAGAGGGCGTAAGGCAGGGGGAATACCCAGGATGTGATGCCAGTACATCGCAGGGCACTACTTTTTTTGGGTAATTTGCTTGGCAGGCCAATTTACCTCGGCAGCGACGTGTCTACAGACGATGGGAGGAAACTGGAATACTCGGCCAAAACCCATGCGGACACGTAGAGAGAGAACTCGCAAACGGAAAGACATCCGAGCCTGGAATCGAATCCGGGCCTTCTCGCTGCGAGGCGACGGCACTGCTCGCTGCTACGCCACCACCGCGCCGCCCTCCGTTACATCGTGATCAAGGAATCGGTGTGCTTGGCGGGGGGACACTGCGCGTTTGACACACGGGGAGACCGAGGGTATAAGCGGATGTGCGAATCCGTTCGATATGTGGACGATCCTATACAGAACGACCATTACACCTCGGGTTCTCAACCTTGTGCACCCCCAAGGCCCACGTGGATATATATATATGTTTATTGTTATTCTTACAGCAGAAAGTACCCAGTGAGCTTGCCAGCTCCAGATGCAGGATTCTTACATTACAACGCTGGCTCCTGTCTCTTAACGCTGGCTCCTGTCTCTTAACGCTGGCTCCTGTCTCGAGATAGATGTTTATTATTACAGAAAAAAGTACCCAAGTGAGCTCGCAAGCTCTATATGCCTGCAAGACAACAAATTTCCGAAAATATAAAACCATCTCCTGTATGAACGTGATATAGTATTACAAAGTAACATACTTCGCATTCTGCGCGTCGAATATATTAATGCGGACGTTCGCTAAACATGCGTTCTATTAGCATAATTATAAAGGGTGACCTACTTTTTTCCGCTAAGATCAGCAGTTGTCCAGCTGCAGCGACAATGGCACGTCCCGTCCTCGCGTGAGGTTACAGCCGCCCGCCGTGGCGCGGGCACAGCCGGTGTCCGGCCCGTCGCCGGGCACGTCAAGTTTATTGCGGAGCGGTTATGTTAACCATGCCGCGCGGAACGTGTGGGCTTTTGGTTTTTTTCGTTGACGTTCGCTTTTATCGGCGCGGAGTTTTTTTTTTGTTACGGCCCGCCGTGCGGCGGGAATCGGGCCGCCGGTGGGGCCGCCGGTGGCACGTCGAGCCGTCGACGGTACCACCGTTGCGAAGGAGAGGAGGAGGAGCGCTCGATGCGGCCGACTCGGTGTTCAGTTGTCGCGCGCAGGCGCCGAGGACCTCCGCGCGACGTTCTCTCCGTGAGCGGGGAGGGGAGGCCGTGCGCGCCGGTGTCCCAGGTGGCGGCGCAGTAAATTGGTAGCTTTGCCAAATTTGGTCAATTACTTGCAAATTACCAATCTGGGGAAAAAGCTCGGGTACAACGATGAACCCACACCCCCCCACCACCACCTCCTCCACTGGCAGACCGATCCCCTCCAGCAGGCCGGCTATGTGCTCCCTATGAGCCGCACAAGGGCGGCTGCCGCTGCGTGTCCCCTCGGCCGCGCCATTCTCAACTCGTGGGTCAGTGACCCATCAGAGGGCCACGAGCGCCACCTAGCGGTCAGTGGAGGCCAGACCAGAGTGGTGCCTTGAGCTGCGTAAGGTTGAGAATCACTGTGCCAGGCTGGATGCTGTCGAGCAGTGGAGTGAGATGTGGAGGATGATGCGCTGAGCCACTGATACCTTTTAACAAGTACCGTGTACTTGAAAGTCCTTACGGTTAAATGCCTGTGACTGGATAGAATCTGTAGTGTGTGGATAATGTCACTCATCATTAATACACCCTTAATTCAGTGCACGGTTTGCAGGGGGGGGGAGGCATAGCCCATCTCGGAAGACAGAGGGCGCAAGGTGGGCTGTACCCAGGATGTGACGCCAGTACATCGCAGGGCATACTTTTTGGGGCAATTTACTCAGCGGGCCAACTAACCTAGGCAGCAGGGTGCCTTTGAACGGTGGGAGGAAACAGAAGTACCCGGCGAAAACCGACGCGGGCGTTATTCAAACTCTTTCAGAAAAGTGGGCTTGGACAGAATGGCGTAGCTTGAAGGGGACACTGGGCCAAGGGTTGAGAGCGGAAGCGGTGTAGAAATGAGGGCTCACCCTGCAGGGCACCCAGCATATGACGTGAGCTTGTGCCCACGTGAAAGGAGGGTTGTTACCGCACGGGATGGAGAGGGTGGGTGGCGGCGGCGGTGGTGGTGGCGGCTTGGGAAGACTTTCATCTAGCAGTGGAATAGACAAGAATCGCTCTCCGTAGCTGTTGTCTTGGGATAGCTGTGGCGAATGTTCCTGCTCTCTTTCCGGATTGGGGTTTTAATCTCTTGCACAACTCAGTGATATAAATTCATTGTAGTGTGATATTTACTGATGGTTAGTTTATTTCTAGCGATTGTTGGGTTGTAGGAATCCCACATCCAGAGCTTGGAAGCTCACTGGGTACTTTTTGCTTTAATAATAAACATGTATCTATCTCGTGTCAGAGACAGCAGCCAGTGTCAGATGAGCTAGCGTTAGAGACAGGAACCAGTGTTAGAGATGGAAGCCAGTGGTGTTGTAGGAATCGCGCATCTAGAGCTTGCAAGCTCTCTGGGTATTTTTTGCTGTAATAATAAACATCTATGAATATATCTCTTTCTTTCGCGACGTGTAATGGCGGGTAGTGGACGCGTGACGATTCTGATGATGGGTCCTCCGAACCCACGCGTGCTTTACTGCACCGAGCTCGATTTTGCGAAATTCTTGTCGGCTGGAAGAGGCTGGCCACATCTTCCTGGCAGCACTCGCTCGCAGACAGATTCCTGTACCGGTCGGTGCCTGTAGCCGGCAAGCTCGGGTTTTATAACAAAATATTTCAAACGACTGGCCATTTTTGTTGAACGCACTTAACGTGCTTCAAGTATTTGTTATTTTAGAAACGCCGGGACTTAGACATACAACGCGTGGTGTTTATTTAAAGAGCAACTCTGAGAGAGAAACCGGGCAGATAATCAGCATTGTTTTATGCACGCCTGACTGCTGATGGGACACTAAAAGTTGAAACCAGTGTTGCCGATACAACTTCATAGCGCTGATAGTTTGTTAAGCCTGAGACCTGCCTGTGCACTGATGCGGGTTTGTTACGGCTGGCCGTGAGAATCGCTGTCCTTCGCCGTTTTTTTTTCCTCCAGGACAGCCATGTCGAGCGTTCCTTCTCTCCGACTTTTCGCGTCGGAGACGCCTTCGAACACTTCCTACGCTGGAAGGCATCATCCGGAGTACCCGGAGAAAACCCGCGCGGACACGGGGAGAGAATGAGAGAGCGAACACGCAAACGCCGTGCAGAAAGGCCCCCGAGCCAGGAATCGAACCGGGACCTTCTTGCTGTTAGGCGACAGCTGTTAGGCGACAGCGCTGCTCGGTGCGCAACCGCTGCGCCGCCTGTCGGACGCATCACCAGTGTCTCGTCAGATGGCACGCTGTGCGGCGAGATTAACCGGTTACGACTGACACTTGAAGCGTCAATAAAAAAAAGTTCGTGAAGTAAAAGCAGCTGCAAATAAATGTCTTTGCAAGAGATTGAAGCTTGATAAATGTCAGCGCACGCTGATGCGCTCTCGCACGCGCTCTAGAGCGGGGGCGGCGGAGTGGTAGTTCTCGTGGAGAGGCAAATTTGGGAGGTAGGCGCCACTTATTTTGTCGTTAACGAGCAAATTGCATCGTCTCGCGCATCACATACTTTCGAATCCACTCTCGGCTGCTTCTGCGCACGCACGCTCGTGCGCGCGCGCGCGCGCCGCGCGACATCGCGCACAACAACAACAACAACAATGCCGCGGCCGCAGCTCGGTCATAATGCGTAAATTTAAACGCGCTTAGGGGCACGGCACATTAACCACGTTTACGGAGCCAAACCACGGGCAGGCGGGAGGCAAATTACGTTTCACGACCTCATTTCCCTTCTCCGGTGGGTAACGCGTGAGAGGCCTCATCAGGAGGTAAAGCCGCAGCCCTGCAAGAGCTCACGTCACTGCCGACGGAAATGCGGCCCTTGGAAGAGTTTGTGGACGTACCCACGATTTACCCCACCACGTGCACAACCTCCGATTTACTGACCGCTTTCACGTTTCTTAATTAAGGTGGTGCAGTGGGGAGCGCTGTCACCTCGCAGCACAAATTATCCAGGTTCGGTTCCTGGCTCGGGTGCCTTTCTGTGTGGAGTTTGCGTCTGTCTCTCTCCCTGCGGCCGCGTGTTTTTTTTCGCCAGGTACTCCGTTTTCCTCCCACCGTCCAATAACACGCCGCTGCTTAGGTTAATCGGCCTGCTGAGTAAATTCCCTACCCCACCAAAACAGTTCCCTGCGATCTACTGGCGTCACATCCTGGGTATAGCTCCGCCTTGCCCCCTCTGTTTGCAGGGATAGGCTCCGGCCCCCTGCGACAAGATTCAGTAGGTTACTGACACTGACTAAGAATTCACCTGGGCAGCAACAGCATCTTATTTCCAATATAGACCACTGTCTGAACTGCCCAAACCGGCATTCAATCCACGTATTACTGTGTTCCTCTGTATAACGGTAGTTATAATATTCAGCTTGTCATAAGATACGGCCACATTTATTTATTTAAATTTTTAACTGGCCGTCGCGTACGTGCCGTGCGAATACACGGCCGGCACCTCCCCGATGATCGCCGTGTCCCCGTGTAATAGTGGCTGTGGACAGGGGCCGGTCCCTGCCGTGAGATGGTGCCGCGCACAGGAGCCGGCGGACGGGCAGGGTCGGTTCGGTTCGGTGGTCAGCACCCGCTTAATCCTTTTGTGCGGTCGCGAGGGGGTCGGAGCCTATCCTGGCAGACAGAGGGCGCAAGGCGGAGGATATACCTGGCACGTGACGGCAGTAGATTGCATTTCCCTTTTTTGGGGGCAATTTACTCATCGTCATCGTAAGTACCGGCTTAATCCTGTACAGGGTCGTGGGGATGGACCGGAGCCTGTCCCGGCAGACACAGGGCGCCAGGCGGGGCTATGTGCCGGATGTGATGCCAGTACATCACAGGGCACATGTTTTGGGGCAAGGGACTCAGCAGGACAACATCTCGGACAACATCTTAGGCTAAGAGGGAGGCAATTCAGTGAGGACAAGTAACCTCGGCAGCATTATGTCTTTGGACGGTGGGAGGAAACCAGAGTATCCGGCGCGAACTCACACGGATACAGGGAGAGAGAGCGACTCTGGTCGCTTGTCTTGCTGCTGTTCGAATTTCTTAAACTAGAAGTTGGAGGTCTGGTGGCTCTGGTTTAGCAGCTCGTAGGAGCCTTTATTATAATTTGAGCCGGACTTGTAATTATTGTTAATTATTTTTTAGTAAACGCCCTTATCCATTGCACACACAAATACATTTCAAATAGACAAATGGACAGAAACGTACATTATACTGGTAGCCCAACACCTCCATGCGTCAAGGTGTCACTCTGTCGGATGTGGGACGTGTAAATAATGGTTGAAAATGTGTGACTTAGGCATTTTGCGGAATGATGTGAGGTATTAAATAGGCTGCATTGCACCGGTCCTGTTAAATGTGAATATTCATACAACAATCTTGTATGCAGAGTAATGACCGTCTCCTATAACAAGTTATATATTATGAATTCCATTAAACCGCATAACACGTTGCATCTAATAGCAGCAATAAAAACATCCAAATGAGACGTTTTATTTACTTTACTTCCAATGCAGACTGTGGTTTCGGAAGCAACTTATAGCTTCCATTGCTTCCAGAGTCCATTCGGTAGAGGTCGGTGACATCGAGGTTTTGCCGTAAACGGGGACGAAGCGTTGCAAAGGAGAGAGGAGGAACGCTCCCCACGGCTCTCTGAAAACAGCAGCTCTTAAGAGCAGTTCTCATGTCGAGCTGTGAGAAACCTACATCCGTATATTTTTATAGATTTAAGCTACAGATCGTAGAATTAATTTCGACAGCAGGCAAAACCAGCTAGCTCAGAGGTGAAGAGAGCTGACCTGTCACATCCGAGTTCTTGGTTTAAATCTGAGCAGCTGCGGGCGATTAAGGCAGGTTGTCAACGATAGTGATATGATGGGGTCTCAGTGAGGTCACCAATGACTCGTACAGAGATCCATAGACGTACATGGAGACCTGTACACACGCGCACACTGCTTTGTGATTACTCAGGTTCATAGAGATCTGTACTCCCACGCACACTGCCTTGTGATTAAAGCCAGGTTCATAGAGACCTGTACTCCCACGCACACTGCTTTGTGATTAAACTCAGATTCATAGAGACCTGTACTCCCACGCACACTGCTTTGTGATTAAACTCAGGTTCATAGAGACCTGTACTCCCACGCACACTGCTTTGTGATTAAACTCAGGTTCATAGAGACCTGTACTCCCACGCACACTGCTTTGTGATTAAAGCCAGGTTCATAGAGACCTGTACGCTCACGCACACTGCTTTGTGATTAAACTCAGATTCATAGAGACCTGTACGCTCACGCACACTGCTTTGTGATTAAACTCAGGTTCATAGAGACCTGTACACGCGCAGGGTTTGGTTTAATTTTTATTTGGCCGATTTCAAATCGGGCCGCACGTTCTTTGTCATCACAAGGTCAAGGTCCCAATGCTCGAGATCACTCACAAGAAGCCGCACATCTTTTTAGCCCGAGATAGACAGCCAATGCGCGCCTACAAATTGCTTCGTGGAAGATGTCTCGTGCAATAAACAGGGAGAGCAAGCAGTAAAATAATCAATAACTACTTAGAGTCCACTATATGTAAACTCATTCCTCCTAACGTTGTGGCTCGGGCCCAGATTCGTTATGAGTTGTGGCTCTTTGTCAGTCTGCTTCTGTGTGAAATCCTACCTACGTTGTTTTACCCATGGGTGGCAGGTGCTTGGCCATACTTCACCATGTAATTTATTGCTACTATTTGACTTTCAGTTGAACTCTCCTGATGTTGTTGTTAACATGCCATTCTCTCCACAGCTCTGATTTGTAAAAAAAAAAACCCCGAAAAAAACGTTATTGTTGCTGACTTTCCGTTCAGGTGTCATTGTTATTGACATTCCGTTCTCTCCGAAGCTCTGTGCAGCGCCTCGTGACCCTCGGGTGAAAAGCGCTGTATAAGTGCAATTATGATTATACTGGGGTATGGTGGCGCTGTGAGTAGCGCCGCTGAAGGTCCCGGGTTCTTTTTCCGGCTCAGGTGCCGCCCGTTTGTGTGGCGTTTGCGCGTTGCGTCTCCGTATTTTGTTCGTCGCAAACACCGCTGGACCGGCGACGATCGCCTCCGAGCCGAGAGAACAGCCCGACAGCTGATCGTCGCGATCCACTGCAGAGCTGTCGCGTAACACGATCGACCAATAATCTGAAATGGCAACGCAACCGCCGCCACGTTCTATTTATAGATTTTGGGGGGGGGGAGAGGAAATGCCGATTATAATTATTTTATTTTTAAAAACAAAGCACTCGAACGAAGCAAATTTGCCCCGCGATGTTTAATCTCGCAGGGAGAACGGGCGCACTTAAAAACCATCGGCCCGTACTGTCTCGTCGCCTGCCGCCGTAAACCCTCGGCGTAGAACAGAGACGTCGTCTGGCCATCGCATATCGCGGGCCTTATCGGCGCAGTTAAGACCGTCCGTCGATGGTCGTTTTAATTCTCCCCGGCGTTAAATGAAATTAACGGCGGTAGTGAGCGAAAAAATACATTCGCTTGTCCCCGGAGGGAGAATTAATGAGGCAATTTCACAAAGTAAATTGTGCTACGGGAGAGCGGGGAAATTGTCGGAACGTGCTACGCGAGGCCCAATTTGCAGCGCGCTGAGGGTTATTAGAGGAGCTGTCATATCGCGCGGACTTGATTGGGTAAATGTACGGAAGGCCCTGTAAGGGCGGCGGAACCGTGCAAACGGCGGCGGCCTCCTCCACGGAGGGAAGGTCCGGCCCGCGGCGGTTCGATTCCCACCTCGGGCGCCTATCTTCGTTGAGTTTGTGCGTTCTCTCCCCCTTGTTCTGCGTGGGTTTCCTTCCAGGTTCTCAAGTTTCCTCCCGCGACTGCAAAAAAACCACGCTCTTAATTAATCGGTCAGTAACATTATGATATATAAGATGCAGTGTCTAGCGGGTTGGTGCCGGCTGACCTGGTTTCCCCCCCCACCCCCGTGATAACTCGCTACGCCTCCGTATCCCCGTATCTCGTCCACGACCAGGCGTGGATTTACGCGGTTCGTTATAAGCCTTGTCATTATTATTGATTTGCGGAGGATGTTGTGTGGTTTTTTTATTTTGCTCGTAATAACGATGATAATTTAGTGTTTTGTCAATCCATTGCTGACGGTTTGACGCGCGTCATTATCCGTTTACGTATCGAGGCGATGGCCCCGCTGAATCTGCACCATGGTTGGTCTGCATCGCCGTTATTCGGAACGATTGCCAACGTAATCCGTCTGAGCCAAACCCCCGTTTAAAGGAAATCGATTTTCTTTATTTATACGTTTATTTAACGACGAGGGAGGCTAAACCTCGCGAAGGAGCACTGGTTATCCGGAAGGGGGCGGCTTTCGAGAGCAGTTCCGACTGCGCACATCGAGCCGCGGCAGAGGTCATCGTCGTCGTCATCATCATCATCATCGGAACTCGCTTAATCCTGTACTGGGTCGCGGGTGAGGGGGGTTGCAGCCTATCTCGGCTAATGAAGGGCGCAAGGCGGGGTTATACTTGGGATTTGACGGAGTGCTTCGCAGTGCATTGGGGGCAATTTACTCGGCAGGGCAATTTATTCGGCAGGGCAATAAACCTAGGCAGCAGTGCCTCTTTGGACGGTGGCAGGAAACCGGAGTACCCGGCGAAAACCCAGGCGGACGCGGAGAGAGAGAGAGTGCGCAAACTCCGAAGGCACCCGAATCGGGAGCCGAACATAGGTGCTTCAGGTATGTGAGGTGGCTGCGCCGCTCACTGCTACACCCCCTCCCCTCCGTGATAAATCTCCATCGACCCATCGGTGTGAACAACTTTCTTTCGTGTTCGCGTGTCTCGCCCTGCGGCCATCCGGACCTCGTCCTCGCCAGCCAAACAAAACAAAACGAACATTGAAGTTGAGCGAAGTGGGCCGCGCGAGCAGAGGCCCCGTGGAAAAAGGCCCCCATGATTTATTAATCGCCTCGCTCGCTCCTGCTATTGTCGTGGGAGATTTGCGGTCTGCGGCTGACAATGCGTTCACATTGCCCACGTTCTCCGTATGTCTGAAATGTTTATTGGGCGGCAGGGTGGTGGCTCGTCGGTAGCGGTTTGCGTGTCTCGCACCGAGGTGACCCCGGGTTCGATTCCCGGCTCGGGTGGCTTTCTTTGCGGCTATTGTTTGCTCCCCCCTTGCCTCCTCCTCCTCTCGTGTGCGTGTGCGTTTTCACCGGGTACTCGGGTTTCATCCCACCATCCAAAGGCATGCTGCTTAGGTTAATTGTCCTGACTGAATTGCCTCCCTGGTAGCCTGAGATGTTAACTTGCTTACCCCTCCCGACTGGACAACTGTTAAAAAGAGCTGCATAGCTGAACAATTCCTACCAGCTTAAACAAAAACTAGCTCGTGTGTGGTTTGTATGTTCTCCCTCTCTTCTGCATGGCTTTTGTCCAGATTCTCTGGCCTAGTGTAGTTTTATTATCTTCTTGCAATATGCACATTATTAGCTTTATAATGTGTGTACCACATATCAAATCAGAACTAAAACAACCCAGGTGGAAAAACAATACAGCCCCACCTTGCGTCCTCTGTCTGCCGGGATAGGCTCTGGGCCCCCGCGAGCTTGCACAGCATGAAGCGGGTTTTGATAATGATGTGAATAACAATGGACTGAAATCGGCAGGCTTGGCTTGTAGCAAAAGAGTACGGTAAATTGAACTGACGATGCACAAGGACACCCCCCCCCCCGCCAAAGCTACAACACCCCCCGGGCCCCCCCCTCCATCAGTCTTAATCAGCCTCTGCTTTGCACAAAGCCCCCCCCCCCCACTGCAAGGTCACGAGGTTGCCTGTCCGAATCGCGGGGCACTTTACACGCAATCGCGTTCACTGCCTCCATCACGTCCGTTTGCACGAAACCTCGGCGCAGCCGCCGACCACGCGTGACCACACTTGTCACGCTCGCCGCCCGTGTGGTTCAGCGCGAATGAACGCTCGTGAAGGAAACGGGGCCCTGAAAGGTCTTCGAGTTAGAGGGGCGGTAGCGGAAATATCGGCGACCGAGTGCTGTCCCTTGATTTGCGGGGGGGGCGGAGGGGGAGTGCTCATTAACGAATGTGTTAATTGACGCGAGGGGTGAGAAAGGTGATGGACGCGGGATGGGTTCCAGGGGAGGAGGGGGGTCGTCACCCTTGTGGGATCGATGGCAACGAAGGACCGAAGGACATCGACCGGTACAGCAGCGACGAGGTGCACGCTGTAGATCAGTGAGCAGCGGCGTCGCCTCGCAGCAAGAAGGTCCCGGGTTCGGTTCCTGGCTCGGGTGCCTTTCTGTGTGGAGTTTGCGAGGTCTCTCT
>JAZEWT010000017.1:18344560-18354759 GCA_036362905.1 Mordacia mordax
CGTGCCGCCCATTAATGTATTATATTCACTGGTAATTTTACATTTTAAGATTGCAACGCTGTATTTAAAAAAATCCCCCCAAAAAATGTGGTTGCTGTTGATTTTCCATTCTGGTGCCGTCGTTGTTGCTGAAGCGCCGTTCTCTCCGCAGCTCTGTGAAGCGCTTTGTGACCCTCGGGTGAAGAGCGCTCTGTAACCGCAATTATTATTTATGATTATTATACCGCTCGACCATCTCCCCCTGTATTCACGCGTCTCCGTGTGGCCGCAGAGGTCGAGTCGTGGGCGGTCACTGCGGTTGCAGACGTCACCCGTGAACGCTCGGCTTCAGGGAGCGGAGAATTTGGCTGCGTGGCGAAGTTTATTTTTTGAGTAGAGCTGGCGGTGCGCTCGTCCCAGCGACACTCTCTCTCTTGGTTGTGGAGAAGATGGCTCCGGGCGGCAAGGGAGAGCCTGGGTCGTTGGCGACCTCCTCGCAACCATGGGAGGCTGCGGGAAAACCCGGTTTTGTCAGAGAACCGCCTTAAAAGCGTGGCGACCGCAGGTTGCTCTTCCGTCGGGGTGAGAGACTCCCCCCGCGCCTCTGTCTTCCCAGGCTCACCCACAAGGCGATACCGGCGCATCGCACCTCAAGGGAGCACCGCAGCTCCGAAATCTCCTGGCGATCAGCCTGAGGTCGCGCGGACAACTCAGTGACCGCGTGCGCCACCAGGATGACGGGCAGCGGGTGTGGGTGGAGCGGTGGCGCAGCGGTTAGCGCAGCGCTGGGCTACAGACCTGGCGAGCCGAGTTAGAATCCCGCTCACGGCCAACACCGGTGACGATTTTACGGACCGAGCCCTGGCGTGCCCTAGGTTGACTCAGCCTTAAATGAGTACCTCGTGCAATGTGAAAAATATTGCCACGAGGGAGGCAAAGGCAGCCGGGCGTGGTGCTGGTCACCCACCCCCTCACGTGCCGTGTCGACCTTCATAGGTGCTCGCTAACTGCACTTGACCCTACAGTCTGTTAAGGCTATATGGGGGATCTTTGTCTTTGTGTACTAGTAAGGGAAGGGTTAGGCCACAGCACGTGCCGGTTGCACGCGGTCGCAGAGAAGTACACGGCCACAGCATGTGCCAGGTGGACGCGGTCGTAGAGAAGCGCACGGCCACAGCACGTGCCGGTTGCACGCGGTCATAGAGAAGTACACGGCCAGAGCACGTGCCGGTTGCACGCGGTCATAGAGAAGTACACGGCCAGAGCACGTGCCAGTTGCACGCGGTCGTAGAGAAGTACACGGCCAGAGCACGTGCCGGTTGCACGCGGTCGTAGAGAAGTACACGGCCAGAGCACGTGCCAGTTGCACGCGGTCGTAGATAAATACACGGCCAGAGCACGTGCCGGTTGCACGCGGTCGTAGAGAAGTACACGGCCAGAGCACGTGCCGGTTGCACGCGGTCATAGAGAAGTGCATGGCCACAGCACGTGCCAGTTGCACGTGGTCATAGAGAAGTCCACGGCCACAGCACGTGCCGGTTGCATGTGGTCATAGAGAAGTACACGGCCACAGCACGTGCCCAGTGAGAAGTGAGAAAAATCCCAACTGGCTCCGCTCACGGTGAATCGGCGGAGAGCTTAATGCGCGATAAAGGTCACGGGGTCACACGCCGATAGAGACCACGGGGTCACGCGCAGCTGCAAACACAGTGCAGCCCAACAGCTTTACAATCCAAACAGGGCATTCACATGCTTGACAATCGGCAACGCATGTAAATGCAGAGTATTTATACACGTTTCAACGTTAGACATGTTTGAGACCTGTTGCTTTATTGTTTCTTCCATTGCAAAACGTACACTTGATTTTATATTGGTTACAAACTTAGTACTTGAATAATTGAAAAGATTTAATGGTCGGGCGGCACGGTGGCCCAGTGGGTAGCGCTGTCGCCGTCTCACAACAAGAAGGGCCCCAGTTCGAATCTCGGCTCGGCTGCCTTTCTGTGTTGAGTTTGCAGGTTCTCTACCCATGTCCGCGTGGGTTTTCGCCGGGCACTCCGGTTTCCTACCACAGTCCAAAAAAACCATGCCGCTGCATAGGTTTATTGGCTTGCAGACTAAATTGCCCGCGGTGCCCGCTGATGGACTGGCGTCCCATGGAGGGTATATCCCTGCCTTGCGCCCTGTGTTTACCGGGATAGGCTCCGGTTCACCGCGACCCTATACAGGACTAAGCGGTTTCTGACAGCGAGATGAGATGAGATTTAATGGTGTCACCAATTGATGCTATATCACAAGAGGTTATTTACTTTAATGTCGCCAATTAATGTGTTAATTAATGACTTCTACAGGAGCTCCTTCACCCAGGGGTCTCAAGGCACTGCAGTCGGTGCCAGACACCGTTTGATAAATATCACCATGTTATTGGCCAATTAATGAGTGCTTTTGAGGATCTATTAAACATGACGATTAAATATATTGTGGCAAACCAAACAACTAGACATAACAACAGCAAACATCAGTTTCAAATTTCAGCAACAGCTTACTATAGGGCTGCACGTTACGCTCTTAACAACACTCAACGCAGAATTGTACGGGACTGCAATCATGTCCGTCACCAGCGCACTTAAGCTAACTCGGGTTTATAACATCCACTCTCATCATCATGCCGACTCTGCCAGTAAGGGTAGCCACTGCTGTTTTGGGAGCATACGAAAAAGAGGTCCCTATTGTTTTTTGGGGTTCTGTAGCCAAGATCGCACGTGAATGGTATCACATAACCTACAGTCATGCGCGTCTCCTCGCACATTTGTCCGGCTTGACCATGCGGCACAAAGCACTTCTTCGGACACAGAGCTGTGGAAATAAGGAACGGAACGTGGGCACCGATTGGTAAATGTGAACGTTGGGACACGTGCGTAGCCGGCTGACCAACAGGAGCAGGTAAATTCAGTTCCGAAAAAATATGCAAAGTCATCACAGCGAGCAGATCATCTCATCTCTCATCTCATTGTCTGAAACCGCTTAATCCTATATAGGGTCACGGTGAGCCGGAGCCTATCCCGGAAACATAGGGCGTAAGGCAGGAATTCACCCGACGACGGGACGCCGGTCCATCGCCGGGCATTGCGGGACAATTTTAGTCTGCGAGCCAATCAACCTATCCAGGAGCATGCTTTTGGACTGTGGGAGGAAACCGGAGTACCCGGCGAAAACCCACGCGGACACGGGGAGAGCATGCAAACTCCACACAGAAAGGCACCGGAGCCGAGAGACTCGAACCCGGGACCTTCTTGCTGTGAGGCGTCAGCGCTAACCACTGCGCCACCGCGCCGCCCGCGAGCAGATCATGTAGTACATAATTATGTCGCAAGCTGTTTTATTTTCCTATTAATTACCGGAGTACTGGACTGCAGACCTATTCACCCAGGGAGACCCTAGCAGGCACGTTAAGACTCCAGACCTGTTTACCAAGGGAGACCCCAACAAGAGCACTGGACTCCGGACCTTTTCACCAAGGGAGACCCTAGCAGGAGCACTGGACTCCAGATCTGTTCACCAAGGGAGACCCTAGCAGGAGCGCTAGACTCCAGACCTACTTACCCAGGGAGACCATAGCAGGAGCGCTAGACTCCAGATCTTCTCACCCAGGGAGACCCTAGCACGCACATTACACTCCAGACCTTTTCACCAAGGGAGACCCTAGCAGGAGCACTAGGCTCCAGATCTGTTCACCAAGGTAGACCCTCGCAGGCAGCGCTAGACTCCAGGAAATATAGCTCTGGGGTTCATTGAAACATTTAAACCTCTCCAGAATGATAAGCAGACGATATACAGCTTGGCATAGGATCATGTATAGGATATTATTGTTCTATGCCCAAATGCCATCCTTAATGCCAAACGCGACCGTCGCAAGTGCGTTGAGGAGCTTTGACGTGTAATCAATTGACTGAAGACGCGCGGCTGACCGTAACACTCTCAGCGAGACGGGACATACGCGCGAGAGCGGGTAAGGCGTCTGCGTGCAGACCTCACCGGGAACACAGACGTCCTCTGCGGACCAGTGGGCGCCCCCGACGTCATCGGCTCTGCACAGCACGTTGTACTGGTACCCGCCGCCGCTCGCCCTGTAGCTGTCGCTGCAGCGGAACGTCATCGAAGAGCCCACGGCGTGCTTGGCCCGCCGGTCGTAAGCGTGCGCAACGGCTGCGTGGGGTTCGAGTCGCTCGCCGGTGCAAAACGCTGCGCCAGACGAGGGGACGTGGGGTCGTGGCGGAGGACCGACATTTCAATCGCTCGCGGTCACCCCTTGATCCTGTCGAGGGTCGACGTGAGCCGCAGACTATCGCGGCAGACACAGGGCGCACGTCGGGGCCACGCCGATGATGGGATGCCAGTCGATGGCAGGGTGACCTGGGTACATTTTAGTCAGGCCCAGTGATCTAGGCAGCAAGTCTTTGGACGGTGGATTAAAAAAAAAAAATTGTGCCTGGCGAAAACCCACGTGGGAATGGGAAGAGCACACAGAGTCTTCGCAAAAAAAGGCACCGAAGCCTGGAATTGAACTCAGGGCTTTCTTGCTGTGAGGAAACAGCGCTACTCGCTGCACTACCCGCTGCACTACCATGCCGCCCTCATGTAATATCAACGTTCACACATTTTTCAAACTTAATTTAGTGTTTTATTGTGCACAAATGCACGTTCGTACCCAAGGTGTTTAATGAATAATTCATCAGCCCAGACCTTAAACTCAGGCACTTCATACACTTTCAGATCACGAAGAACCAGTTATTTGGTTTTGCCATGAAGACGGTCCTTCGACTATCTCCTTGGTGACCAGACGGGCCTTCCTGCTGCCGTCTTTCAAATTTAAAATCGAACGACTTCATAGCCCTGGTGCGCAGGCAACGCACATGCAATGTGGCAATGCTTGGTAAATGCACGTCGTCACTCACGTTGACACGTAGGGACATCGCTTGACCACCGTCCACTCTCCAGACAGGTGAGCTTGTCATCTCCAACCAGCATCCTTTCGCGCAGACGACACGGGTGCATCAGCAGTCACGCTGGTTACGCGTCGACCCGAGCTCACGTGCGAGCAACTCTTGCCGCGTGCCAGCGGCGCACGACCAGCAGCGGCGACACATTCAGTTTGAAGACGGACGCAATAACGACGGTAGAGCGGCGCGGTGGCCCAGCGGGTAGCGCTGTCGCCGTCTCACAGCGAGAAGGTCCCCCGGGTTCGAAGCTCGCCTCGGGTGCCTTTCTGTGTGTGGAGTTTGCATGTTCTCTCCCCCGTGTCTGCGCCGGTTTTCGCCGGGCACTCCGGTTTCCTCCCACAGTCCAAAAAAAAAAACCACGCTGCTGCACAGGTTAATTGGCTTGCAGACTAAATTGCCCTCAGTGCCCGGTGATGGACTGGCGTACCGTCGCGGATATATCTCTGCCTTGGGCCCTGTGTCTGCTGGGATAGACTCCGGCTCACCGCGACCCTGTACAGGACTAAGCGGTTTCTGACAACAATGACATGAGATGGATAATAACTGTCTCGGGAATCGTAATCCACGGGCAGTGGATTCTGCTTATTTTTCATGGCAGTGTTGTGCGACAGCAGCGTCCACGCCACGCAGAAAGAAGCTCCTGCTTAAGGCGGTTCGACTCCAACCTCAGGCACCTTTCTGTGTGGAGCTGTGGGTACTTTCTTGCCAGTGTGCATATGTAACGAGCAGTAAAGGTTTTCACCATTTCTGGCAATTACGCAGGTGCAAAGATGTTAAAACACCAAAATAGACACCTTTCACAAAGTGTCTAGTTTGCAAAAGCCACACATAATTGTGGCGAAATATGCAAACAGAAAGCTTTGCATAATGTATGCATTGTCCTTCAAACTGACTGGCCCACACCATACATGGCTTTCTTTTGAGCCTGATTGTCAGTGTTAGCCAGATGTTGCCAAAAGTTTAATAAACAATAATTTCCAAAAGGCAACATCTGGCTAATCAGTTTGAAGGACAATGCACATGTTATCAAAGCTTTTTGTTTGCATATTTCGCCACACGTATGTGTGGCTTTTGCAAACTAGACACTTTGTGAAAGGTGTCTATTTTGGTGTTTGAAGACCTTAACGCCTGCACAGTTGCCAGAAATGGTAAAAAAAAAACCTTTTTCTATTCTTTCTGCGTGGAGTTTGTTCCTGTATGTGGCCGCTCGCACTCCTAATCCCTCTCCTTTTCCCCACCCCTCTGCGAAAACAGAAGCTGTCCCGTGCAGAAGCGTGGAGGCCCACGCGTAGCCGTTCCACCTCCCGTCCCGCTATCCCGATCTCTCCTGCGTGCGCTTTGGTCCCGCGTGTCTCGCTGGCACAGTTGATCCACCCCCGCGGCGCCTCTGGATTGAGAACTGCTCCGCAGAGCTGCTCTCTCGGGCAAGCCGAGTCGAGCGGCCCGGAGTCGTGACGTGCGGATGCGTCCTCACCCTTCGTGACACGTGAACGTGACCGAGCTTCCGATTTCGTTGCTTCCTTGGAAAGATCCGCTCTTGAATCCGTCAATCATGTCACACCGGGTAGCTGGTGATTCAGATCAAATGGTGCAGCGGCATCGTCGTCAGCAAATTGACGGAGCATTTCGTCAGCCGAAAGCTGAAAGGGTTAAAGAAATTAAATATCCAAGTCTTCCTGACGGGTCACGTTAAGCAATTGGCAGAGATAGCAAAGGTCCGCATTGGACGGGAGAGTGGCACAGCTGAAACATCTGCACAACACAGAGAAGATCTCACCCAGGGTGGATTAATTCCTGCCCGGGCACATCTTAGTGCAGTGTTTGTACATTTCTTCCGCCTGTTCTCTATGGGTTTTGTCTGGGATCTCCGGGCGCCTCCCATAAGTAAAAAAAACCCACAACACTCATTTACTGTCTAATTACATAACATACACGACACTAGCTGCCAAATGCTGGTACCAGCGAACCAACGTGGCTGCCTCGCCCTGTACCTCACTACAGATCCCTTATGCCTCTGAGTCATTCCCTCTCCATAGACGACCTTCGACAGTGGGCGAATACTGTGCGCGCTCTACGTTGCTATTATTAACAACAGTGCAAGATCACAAGCTTTAAAGCACATTTTTACACATATAAACCATTTATGTGGTTGGAGCGGTAGGACGGTGGTTAGCGCACTTTGCTGTGAACGCCGTAGCATAAGTGACGGGCGACGTTTGAATCAGACCTTTACGCTTTTTTTTTTTAGTATAAAGGCCTTGCTGCGTCTGAAGTCACTTCAATAGAACGGCTCAGTTGGAGCCAGGTCACAGGAATCTACTGACGTTACAACGTCGCACATTTCACCTACGATGTTACAGAACGGGGCGGCACGGTGGTTGCCCAGTGGGTAGCGCTGTCGCCTCACGGCAAGAAGGTCCCGGGTGCAAATCTCGGCTCGGGTGCCTTTCTGTGTGGGAGTTTGCGAGTTCTCTCCCAGTGTCCACGTGGGTTTTCACCGGGCACTCCGGTTTCCTCCCACAGTCCAAAAAACACGCTGCCGCATAGGTTAATTGGCGCGCAGACTAAACTGCCCCAGTGCCCGGTGATGGACTGGCGTCCGATCGTGGATATATCCCTGCCTTGCGCCCTGTGTTTGCCGGGATAGGCTCCATCCTACCGCGACCCTGTAGAGGACTAAAGTGATCTCTGACAACGAGATGAGATGAGATTTTACAAAACGTCTCAAGAGTGCGGGAGCATAACATTGGTAAAGTGGATGGATTGGCTGAGCTCGCAACCTACATCACAGCACTGCAGGGATCTGGATGTAATTGAAGATTATTAAACAAAAGTGATGAATTCCTCTCCCCACATTCTTTTTATTCTTCCCTAGCAATTGGCTGGACAACAGGGTGGTCCACAAGTCCTGTGACCCCCGTTTAATTACCTACACGACGTCATTGCATACAAATAGGGGCGTGTTATGTAACGCAAGATACGTAGCATCGTCTGAAGTAAATAAGCGGTTTTTTTTAATGTACATATATAAATAAGGGTCATTTAAAGCAGAAATGAACAAGCAAAAGAAACGCAAATTATAGGGGTCAATTAAGTGGGGGTCACAAGACATGTGATTGATTTTACGTTGGTTTTTGAATCAGCCCTCGGTTTGCATGGTTTCCAGTTACGCCGTTTCACGTTTGCGCACTCCGAGAATTGCGCGCCGTCGCCGTTGCACACGGCGCCGACTCGCCGATTCGTGGCGTGGAGGGAAGACCATAAGGGCCCAGCAGAGTGCGGCTGGAAGATGGCTTGGAGACTATGGGCAACGTCAGTGCCTCACAGAGCGAACGATCTGATCCGGGCGGATCGAGCCCTACCTCGGCCGCCGTTCTGTGTCGGGGTTTGTAAGTGTTTCCCTTGTTCTGTGTTGGTTTTCTCCAGGTTCTCCGGTTTCCTGCCACTAAAGTCAGATTATATTTTACGTGTTGTTCTGCAGCGATGTGTGTATTTAAAAAAAAAAACCCAAAAAAACGTTATCGTTGCTGATTTTTCGTTCTAGTGGTGTTGCGGTTGGCGCGCCGTTCTCTCCGCAGCGCTGTGCAGCGCTTTGTGACCCTCGGGTGAAAAGCGCTCTATTAATGAAAATATTATTATTACAAATTAAAAAACCATGTGATAATATTATCAACCAACATTAATTAGATGGCAAATAACATTATAACATACAGATCGCAGTGTGTGGTGGGTTGGCACCATCATATAGGTTAGGGTTTCATCCTTGCACAACGTAATGCTGTAAAGTTATTGCAGTACATTGTGATTTCATATATTGCTTGCGTTAGTTAGTTCGTACATTTGTTGTATCACGAGAATCCCGCATCCAGAGCTCGCAAACTCACTTGGTACTTTCTTTTGCAATAACAAGCTTCTATCTACAAATCTCTAGAGCACATTTCACCCATTATCATCAATTCATTATAAGTACCCACTCAATCCTGTACAGGGTCGCCGTTAGCCGGAGCCTATTCCGACAGGCATAAGGCGCAAGGTAGGGGTAAACTCAGGATCGGACGCCAGTTCACTGGAGGCCACAGGGGGTAAATTAATCAGTTAAATTAAGCTCGGCAGAGGGGTGAAATGAAGATCAATTTCTTTCCGCGACAGTCAGTATCACAAACCCCCTTCCCACCTGTACCATGACTCAACACTTTGACCAGTTCCTTATTTGTAGACGTACCAGACTGGTTTACTTTCACCTTCGCCTAGCCAGCGAGTCTTTAGACTGCGGGGGGCGCGGGGGTGGGGGGGGTAACCGGAGTACCCGACTAAAGCCCACGAGGATGTAAGGGAGAGGAAGACGAAAGCACCGCACGGGAAGGCAACTCGAGGCAGGAATCGAGCTGTGCCACCGCGCTACTCTGCCTTACTGACGTCACCAGCTCCGCAGCGGGCACGGTCTCATCCGCTCACCTGTGCAGGTGCGGTTGGATTCTTGCACCCACTGCGCGAGACCGTTTCCACTCCTCGCGCAGACCATGTAGAAGCCTTTGGCAGGGGATGCAAAGCCCTCGTCGCACACGAAGTACGCGTACTGGTCGACGAAGTACACCTCCCTGCGGCTGTACTGCGAGGACAGCTTGGCGTTCCCTTGCGGCGGAGGTTTCCCGCAGTACGCTGGGGAGAAGAGCCGAGGATGTGCCATCGACAACTGCTCAATGGGAAAATGTAATTAGCAGAACAGGTTTTTACCATTTCTGGCAATTATGCAGGTGTTAAGATGTTAAAACACCAAAATAGACACATTTCACAATGTGTCTAGTTTGCAAAAGCCACAAATACTTGTGGCAAACTGTGTACACTGGCAAAAAGTACCCATAGCGTAAACAGCTCCACCTGAGCTACTAAGCATTGATATCGCATTGTCCTGAACTGACTGCCTTTTGGCAACATCTGGCTGACACTGACAATCGGGCTCAAAAGAAAGCCATGTCTGGTGTAGGCCGAACAGTTTGGAAGGACAATGCATATGTTATCAATGCTTAATGGGCCTCTGCCATTTCCTCTCTGCGGTTCCCTCGTGCCCCCGAGCCGCTCTCGTCGAACGAATGCCATGTGGGAGAGCACACACACTCGGCAGAGGGCAACAGAGGCACCTGGCGTGGGAATATTTTCTCTCAAGTCACGTTTCAAATTCGACCCATCTACTCCACTCTCTGCACTGGCTGCCGTTGGCTG
>JAZEWT010000017.1:18397532-18408126 GCA_036362905.1 Mordacia mordax
ATTATCGTGAGACGTCGTTCTCGTTTCCCCCGTTCATTTTGTACCTCGAGGCGGCACCGCTAGCGCGAGCTTGTCGGACCAGCGCGGTGTCGCAAGGATCGGTCGATGTTGCAACGCCGTGAGTGTGGGTCCCGCTCGCGGCCCCTCTCGCTTGTGACGCTTCGGTTACGGGTCTGGCGACGGCCGTGCTGCGGTGCCGAGCCAGAGCGGTTGGGAAAAACAGGGTTCGAATCCGGGGTTAAGCTCGTTTCCTCAAGTGGTTGTCCGTCGCCCATGACACAGTCGCGGGTCGCAATCATCACTACCATCGTCACCGTAGCCGTCACCACAACCACTGTCTCTACCACCACTATCACTACAGAGCCACTCCGCGTTTCTTTTAAGTTGGTTCCACTTGCCGCACCGCACCAGCGCAAGCCACGCTGCTGGATGACGACATGCCCTTTCGCGGTCCCACGACACCAATAATTCGTCGCGGTCGACTCCGATAACTTCCACCCCCCCCCCCCAACTCAAAAACAACACTTACCACACGGGTCGAGTCACCCGGGATGGTTCCCATCGGCTCAGCGTTTCGGCGGCAATCACGTGACCTTACAGAAGGAGGTCACCTCTCGGTTGTGCCCGGATTTGGGGTCAAAACGGACGAGAAGGCCACAGTTGTGTTTTGCACGGCGCTGATCCCATATAATTACTCGTTGAGGGATAGAGTGGCTGTGAAGATGCCACTGAGTAAATCCGATCACTTTAATCGTTAAGACACTACAGTCACAGGTGATGCATTCCCTCTCCCACGGCTGTAATCATTCTACGCAGGTAAAAAAAACAATTGTGTCTTTTTTCCCTGGTGTACGAATGTTTAGTGTTCATGTTTTATATTATTTCTCCCAGCTCTGCCACCCGTCCCATCACTCGGTGATCGAGCGTTTCCGATAGTACGTGTTTTGTTTAATTAGTATTATTATTGTTGTTGTTACGGTTCAGTCACTCTTTAGTGGAGCTGTCGCTTTTCCATTGATTACTGATTGGTGTTGCCCTCTGCTCGTTGGAACGGAGCACGAGTGGAGCCACTCTCGAAACAGATCGACCGCTGTTCCTGATCATCTTCCCCTCCCCCTTCCATTTCCACTATAAAAGTTAAAATTATCTTTACTTAGGAAGCCGCGGTGCAGGTCGCACCGAAGACATATTGGCCCGCGTTTGGGCAAGCGCGGGCCCCCTGTGGGTTTGCCAACCCCTGCCTTACACTGAAAATCTCGTGTCGAACACAAGCCATCGCCTCGCGCGCGGCTAACGTCGGGTCGATCGATACCGGCGGTACTCCCGATAAATGGGTGAACCTTGTTCGCCGGTCGGTAAAACCGTGCATCGCCGCGTCCGCGCAGCTCCGGCGAACGGGTTCGGCGGCCGGGGGTGATTGAGCCGCGCTTACAAGCGTGCGGCGCGCCGCGGGGGGCTGGTCCTGCCGAGCCGGGTCCGAGTCGAGAGCGGAGGGGCAGCGCGGCGGGGCCGCTCGTAAGCGCGGCGTCGGTGGCGTCAATCTTGGTCAATCCGCTGCCGGATGAAATCCTCCCGCCGCCGTCATCGATCGCGCAATGCATCCATCCACCCATCCACCCAACCACCCAACCACGCGAGCACGGACTCACTGATGGCTCAATCTCCTCGCTCTTGGAGGGGGGGGGGGTAACTGAGTGGTTTACTGTAACCCTGTATATATGTACATGAGCGCGGTGGGGGTGGTCGCTGAGCTTCGGCCGTCCGGCTGCCGGGGAGAGTGGTTACCCGCGTGGTTATTTTTTTTTTTGGCGGAGGCTCGCCGATGTGAATTCCACGTCGCTTTGCCCGAGGGCCAGTCGCTCCATAGAAACACTACAAACCACACTGCTTATCGTCACCAGTCTGGTGCGACGCGCTCGTCGCTGCAAGACAGCCCGTCAACAATGCCGACGCTTGCCTCGGCCGCAGCAAGTTGGTTTTGGATATTCCATTTTGCTCTGTCCGGAGGCACGATGAGTGGATTGCCACGCCTGGACTTTACGACAGATCTGCACGGACAGACGAGATGATGATGATGATGCGATCAGCTCCGAGCCAAGAAAGCAACTCCACGGTTCATTGGCGAGAGCCTTCTGCAGAGTTTCTCACGACACGACCAGGGTGATATTTTTTTTTTAATAAATGAAGTTAAATAAATAAAATACAATTCATTTGAATACGAGATTGCTCTGCATGCCCTCCAGTGACCTAGTTATGACGTCACAAAGGCTGTCAGCCAATGAGAGGCCAGGAAATTGTCTGTGGCCTAACACATGCCCAGCTCTATTAGTCATGCGCTGTCCTCCCCGTCCGTCCGTAGCCCAGCGGCTGTGTCTTGTGCATTTACACTGCCTGCACACTCGATAGCTCCTCCATTGACTCGTGGCGTTGCGCGGTTGGATGTCCCGCTCGCAGTCCCGCGATATGACCTCGCCCCCCCCCCTCCGTCGAAGAGGAAGGTTACCACCTCCCAAGCATGGAAATCGGGACGCATCGTGAGAGGACTGTACCTTGCGTAGCTAAGAATTGCTCTCGATAGCCGCTCCTGTCGGGACAGATGGCGTACTTTGCGTATGTCGTACAACTGGAAACAAGACGGAATCGATTACGTGTTCCGAGAGATACTTACAGATTGCCCAGGACAGAGCTGCCTCCTTGATAAAGAAGGAGGACCCGTGGTAAAAACATTTTTTTAAAACCGGGACAGGTGGCAACCCTCACTCGGAGACCCGGTGACTCGCACGTGTGTTGCAGTGAGCCGTGAAGTCGGGTCACCGCGTGTGACCGGCGAGATGGGTTTATTCGCGACACCCGTGAGATGTCGACGGCCTTGGGAGGCTTCCATCGAGCAGTGGATAGACCACGGCTGACCGTCGATTCGTATAAAAACTGATGTACAGGGTGCAGCACAAGTCGCTTTACCGAGAGTGATTATTTTACATTGTTCTCGGTAAAGCGGAAATCCATCTCATTACCTAGCTAAGCGATGATCATGTCGAGTAAGTTTATTTACAGGCCACGGCCAATGTCGGTGGCGAGTCGATGACTGAACGGGTCTCTGGGTCCTTCCCACATATCACCACGCGAGCTCGCGTTAACCGACGTGGTGAAGTATGGTCAAACAGCCCCCGTGAGTGACACCGCCTCGTCGAATTCCATAAGAATGGGAAGTGAGCGCCTGCACGCGTCGTCACCACATTTGCGGTTTGAGTTGATCATATCATGCTGGTCTGTACACTTTTAATCTTTCACACTTTACGAAACAAAAAAACACTAAATGTTTTATTTTGTATTTTGCAACTTTATATATATTTTTTTCCATCTTGGGTAAACACTGAAAAACGATAAGACGCATAACGTGTTGGACTTGAAAGGCAAGTGGTATGATAGTTTTTATCTGTAATCATGTTTAAGTTGTAATAAAACAAAAAAAAACTTTGAGGTCGACTGTGGTCTGTGACTTGAGAGGTGTTAACTACTGCGCGACTTGTCGCATGCAACCAGTGACCCCTGCAGGGAACTTTGACCTTGAGCCGTGTACAACCCGTGTACAACCCGCGCACTCGCGTCAACGCCACGCATAGGACTACCGCAGCAGACGTCACACGCTTTACACGCACGTGACGCCCATACCAACCACTTTTACAGCCTTCTAGCGGATACCTGGGACAAGCCCGAGATCCTCTAACCGACCGTGCATCGGCTCCTTCGTCCCATAGGTCACTCACTCGCACCTCTCTTCACTAATTAAGACCAGGCGGAGCAGCTGATTCAGTTTTTCTCAGGAGGTCGAAGCCCACCTCATCTCTACCCAGTCTCTATCACCAACGAATACATCAACAATTGTTCCTTCTCCTACCCCAATCTCAAAACACCTGGAATTTTCTGAGTTAATGAAAGCTGATGTCTCTTCATTGGTTACCAGATCTCGGCCCACAAGCTACTCCCTGGACCCCTTCCCATCCAAACTCATCCGGGCAAATTTCAAATCCCTTGCCACCTTCGTCACTAATCTCTTCAATAACTCGCTTCACTACGGCATCATTTTCCCACTTCAAATGTGATGAAGTTAGCCCCTGCTCAAGAAACATGGCCTTGATTGCTACATGCCTGATCATTTTCGCCCCATCTCAAATCCACCATTCCTCTCTTAAGGTCCTTGAACGTGTAGGAGCCGTGCAACTCCAGAAACACGTTCTCAGCAATGACCTCCTCAATCCCTTCCAATCTGGGTTCAGATACGGCCATAGCACTGAAACTGCTCTGGTCAAAGTAGTTAAAGACCTACTCGTCACTACAGATGAAGGCTTGCCAAGTATTCTTATCCTCCTGGACCTAATCGTTGCCTTTGATACCATTGACCACCCTACCTTACTTTAGCGACTGAGGGGATAGGGGTCTCTGGTTGTGCCCTGCACTGACTGAGCTCCTACCTCTCTGACCGGAAGCAGTTCATCAGCCTCGGAGGACGTAACTCAGAGATCCATCCTGTTTTGTCTGGAGTTCATCAGGGTTCAGTCCTCAGCCCATTACTCTTCAGCATCTACATACAACCACTTGGCCATATTCTGCGCAGCCTCAATCTCAGCGACTGTTACTATGCCGAAGACATCCAAATCTATAGCCACGCAAAGCCGTCCATCAATGCGTCTGGTCTTTGCATGTCATCCTCACGGTCAAGGAAGGTGGAGGAACAATTATTGACGCATTAGTTGGTGATTGAGGCTGGGTAGAGATACGATGGGCTTCAGTTTTTTCACAGACAAACTGAATCAACTGATCCACCTCCTCTTTATTAGTGAAGGGAGGTGAGGGGAGTGACTGGTAGGACAAAGGAGCTGATTAATGGTCGAGAATAGAATCTTGGGCTTGTCGTAGGTATCAGCCAGAATGCTGGAAAGATGGCTAGTACGGGCACAGTCAAGTGTCTTCCGGTAACAGAGGAGTTGTTCCTTAAAGATTTGACCATGAACGGCGAGGCCAGATTTTATCCAAATCCATTCAGTCCTGCATACATTCGCCTTGAGATCCCGGAGTTCAGCAGTATACCAGGCAGATGGTTTTCTGTCTTGAGACATAGCTTGATTTAAATGGGGCCAAATCATCACGTATACTTAATAGAACGTTGTTGTAAGATTCTGCTGTCGCATCAGAGGTAGAGTGAGCCCAGGCAGAGAGGGAAGTACTATTGATTGCGGCGGCGAATATGTCTGGAGTGAGGGTGCTAAGGTTTCAAAATTGGATATGGTGCTTGGTGATGGAATTGGGAGGTGGTACTTGAAGATCAAACCACAAAGCGGAGTGATCAGACAAAACCAGGATCAGTGACGGTCAGGTTGGTTACCGATATGCCCCATGAGCAAACCAAGTCAAGAGTATGGCCACGTCTGTGAGTGGCAGATGTCACGTGTTGAGTGAAGCCACGTGAGATCAGAGTGGCCATGAGATCCCTTGCAAGAGGGCTCTTCAGAGAGTCAACATGGATGTTGAAATCGCCGAGAATCAGGATCCTTTCAGAACTGAAGCACATCTTAGAATGCAGCTCAGACAGTTCATTGACAAAAGAAGTGGAGGCTCCAGGTGGGCGTTAGAGCAGCACCAACTTCACAGGTTGAACCGACCTCCAATCCAGAGACATTTGCTCGAATGAATTGCAGGTCGGTGACGGAATCGGTCGGATGTCGGCAGACACATGGTGGAGAAACAGCTCGGCCGCCACAACGGCTATTTGAACGAGCCTCCTGATGGAATGTAAAGTCTCGCGGTAGAGCCCAATTCAATGTGAGAAAATCGTCTTGATGATGCCAGGTCTCTGTTTGGCAAAGCAGGTCCAGACTGTTGTCCGACATCAGCTCGGCAATGCGTGGGGCTTTTGGGTGTTCAGAGAGCGCACATTGAGCAGGGCAAAGTGGGTTTCGGTTGCAGGCAATAAATGTGCATGCTGGAAGAGGAGTATCAACCAGCGGTATTTTAATCAAGCAACATCGAGCTACAAACGGTCTAACTTGTTTCCTCGGTAGCCGATATATAGGGCTTAATATGGAGATGGGGGTACGGAAATCAATTGTAGGCAGGTCAGTAGCCGTTTTGTTGCCGGCACCCCGATAGATGTAATGAGGGCATCGAAGTATCCTAAGCTCACAGCAAATGGCCAGAAGGCTGGGGGTACAAGGAACTGATGAAGGAATCAATCTCTTTAGAGCTGCGGAAGAGTAGGTTTTCATTTCGAACAGGGGTCGGAGCCCAACTCGAGGGACAATGGGCGTAAGGAAAGGCCACACCGAGGATGCGACATCACTACACTATAGACTGTATGGATAGATTATATAGACTATTGACAGTATGTGTAGACTGTATGGACTAAACCATATGTTTCGACTATTGAGATGGAAGTAACAGTGTTAGATGTGGGATTCACAGTGTTCAAGATTGGAGTAACAGTATTTGAGATGAGAGTCACGGTGTTGGAGATGGGAGTCAGTGTTAGAGATGGGAGTCACTGTTAACGATAGAAGTAACAGTGTTAGATAAGTCACAGTGTTAGGGATAGGAGTCAAGTGAAATGGATGGGAATCTCAGTGTTAGATGGGAGTCACAGTGTTTGACACAAAGAATTAGAGAAAACATAAGTGATTAAAATTGTTTCATACGCACACAATGATATGTCAAACGCTCTTTAAAAAAACCACTTTCGCTTTAATACAAATAAAGAACCGTTGCAAACTGCACGAGTATTGAGTCTAGGCCTCAATACTCGACGTTTACATTTCTGATTTAGATGTTGAGGGTTAAGTGGATGAGGGAGGTGAGAGTGGAACTAAGTTACTGATTTAGTTGATGAGGTTAAGTGGATGAGGGAGGTTAGAGTGGAACTAAGTTAATGGCTTAGATGATGAGCGTTAAGTGGATGAGGGAGGTGTGAGTGGAACTAAGTTACTGATTTAGATGATGAGGGTTAAGTGGGTGAGGGAGGTGGGAGAGGAACTAAGTTACTGATTTAGATCTCATCTCATTATCTGAAACCTCATCTCATCTCATTGTCTGAAACCGCTTAATCCTATGTAGGGTCACGGTGAGCCGGAGCTTATCCCGGAAACACAGGGCGTAAGGCAGGAATACACCCGACGACGGGACGCCAGTCCACCGCCGGGCATTGCGGGACAATTTTAGTCTGCGAGCCAATCAACCTATCCAGGAGCATGCTTTTGGACTGTGGGAGGAAACCGGAGTACCCGGCGAAAACCCACGCGGACACGGGGAGAGAACTCGCAAACTCCACACAGAAAGGCACCCGAGCCGAGATTCGAACCCGGGCCCTTCTTGCTGTGAGGCGTCAGCGCTAACCACTGGGCCACCGCGCCGCCCGGCAATAAAGTTTAAATGTTAAAATAAGCTGTAATGATAACAAATATCATGCAAATAGAGTAGCGTGCAAATAAAAATGAAAAGATGTGCCAGTAATCAGCCATGCACAGGATGAGCAGTTGTTTGCGGTTCTGTACAAGGTGGCGAGTGCTGAGTGACGGTGTTTGTGTGCATATTTGTTTGAATTAAAGAAGAGTTCTTATGGCTGGTGCTGTTGGACGTGGACTATGATGATTAATCATAAGAGTAACCGGTAACATTCACAAGCGGGACTTCTGCAGACGTGAAGCCACAGGCAGAGTCATCGCGCACAACAAACAGCGACGCACGCGTGACTCGATTAACATGGAATCAACACGTGGCTTGATCCGGCTACCATGTTGGGTGGGGAGAACGTGCTGTACGTTGACATCACGCGGCTTCCTCTACAAACATGTCCTCGCAATCCCTCAACCCAGCAGATGTCCCCGACGTGCGCTCCTCGATAGTGGTGCCCCTGATCAAGATGGTTGTCCGAAACGTCGTGCAGAGGCGACCCGAACAACGCGAGCGCCCCTTCCTTTACCACCATGTCCGCCTCCGCATCGCGGCGACCCTGAATGACACGCAGCCGTGCATCTCCCCGGGGGGCTGCTATTAACATAATGGACCCCGCCCCGGTGTAGGGGTTCATATTTACTGACTCTCCATTGGCTATTGCGCAAAGTTAACACGCCCTAACAGATTTGACCCGCCTCTTTTAATATTAACATTACAGGCCCCTCCTTCGCGCAATGTTGTGAATGCGGGCCCAATTATGTTAATGTTCGCGAGGGGGCGTGTGTTCTCGTTGACCACGCCCGCTAGGCGGGGACGGGGCGGGGCCTGGAGTTTGGTTACAAAAGTTGACGTCGGGCGGGGGTGAGGAGGCGTGAGTTCTGGGTAACGCGGGTCCGTGGTGAGGGTCGGAGCGACCGGACGCTCACCTGCTCACCCTCCTCACCCTCATCCTCACCCTCGTCACCCTCATCCTAACTCCTCACCCTCACCCAGCCTCTCATCCTCCTCCTCCTCCTCCTCACCCGGCCGCTTCATCTCCTCCTCACCCTCACCCAGTGGCTCCGTCTCCTCCTCCTCCTCCTCCTCCGCCTCCTCCTCGGCGGGCCGCTCCGGATCGCCGCCACTCGCGGAGACATGGAAGCGATCCGAGTCGCCGGTCGCGCCATCATCCGTAGTCCCAGCACCGCGAAAAGTTGTGGCCACAAGAGTAAGTGGTGGTGGTGGTGGTGGTGTTGGGTGAGGTGATGTTGGTGATGTTGGTGACGGTGATGGAGGTGGTGGTGCTGGTGTTGTTGGGTGAGGTGATGTTGGTGATGTTGGTGATGGAGGTGGTGGTGCTGGTGTTGTTGGGTGAGGTGATGTTGGTGATGGTGATGGTGTTGGTTGTGGTGCTGGTGTTGTTGGGTGAGGTGATGTTGGTGATGTTGGTGATGGTGATGGAGGTGGTGGTGGTGGTGGTGCTCGCTAACAGCACTTGACCGAAGGCTGTATGGGGGATCTTTGTGTTGTTATTGTGTTTGTGTTCGTTTATGGTTTTGTGGTTTCGATTATCGCGGTGACAGAATTTTATATTTTATATATATATTTTTTTACTTTTAAGGAATACTTTTAAGATGTTTTACCCCGTGACTGCTTGAAGTGAGGGAGTGTATTTTTAAAAGATTCATGTTTTATGTTCAGTTAGTGCTGATTGTGGCTGGCCGCTTGGCGTTCAGTGGCCTCTGCTGGGCAGTCTGCGTGCACACAGACTGTTGTTGCGACATCATTACAATCTACGGAACTTCACGAAGGTCCCCCCGGGTTCGATTGTCGGCTCGGGTGCCTTTCGCTGTGGAGTTTGCGAGTTCTCTCTCGACGTGTGTGCGTGGGTTTCCTCCGGGTACTCCGTTTTCCTCCCACCGTCCAAACACACGTGCCGCTGCCGAGGTTAATTGCCCTGCTGAGTAGATTGCCCATAGTGCCCTGCGATGTACTGGCGTGACCTGGGTACAGCCCCGCCTTGCGTCCTCTGTCTGCCAGGATAGGCTCCGACCGCCCCTCTGTACACGGTTAAACGGGAGCTGCTATTGGGAGGTGTTTGCCAGTAATAATAATAAGTGCAGTTATAGAGCGCTTCTCACCCGAGGGTCACAAAACCCTGCACAGAGCTGTGGAGAGAACGGCATGTCAGCAACAACAACAACGACATAAGAGCAGCATATCAACAATTGCGGGTTTTTTTTTTTACAAATCTGAGGTGAGGCGAGAACGGCTCTGTCAAGAACAACAACATTAGAGCAGTGAAAGTCAAATCGTGGCTCTAATTTAGAGAAAGACACAAAGCGATCAAAATAATAGTTGGAGACACACGTTTGCAATAATCACGCGTGCGCTGCTGGTGGTGCGGGATCGTCACGGGATCGTCACGGGATCGTCACGGGTCCGTCCACACGAGTGGATTCTATCTCCACGGTGGCGCATCCTCTGGCACCGCAGGGTCCCTCGACCTTCTCCACCTACTCGAGTATTATTGATCCCCGCGTTAGTCGCACTTCGTCACGAACGGCTCGAGGCGGGATGTTTCTTGGTGCCTGGATATCTGCGGTGTCATTGAGCCGGGATTGGCTTTAGGCGACCGTGATTTTTCAAACCAGCGGTGGCACTGGGCGGGAACGAACGGGAACACGGCTCCCAGAGTGGAACTCACAAAAGGAACGTAATGTTACAGTTGTTTGACATCTCTACAAGTGCAGGAAATGTGTTGTCCTAAACTCACCATGTTCAGGGTACGGACCCATAGAACCTATTTATCTCTGTGTGTCTCTGAGTCTCTGTGAGTGTCTGGGGGGAAGGGTGGCGCAGCGGTTAGCTCGCTGGGCTACAAACCCGGCGACTCGAGTTCGAATCCCGCTTCACGGCCACCGCGAGTGATGATTTTCTGAACTGGTCCTGGGCCTCCCCTAGTTCGACTCGGCCTCAAATGAGTACCTCGTGCTGTGTGTAAACATTTGCCACTAGGCAGACAAACGCGGCCGTGCGTGATGCTCATCACCCACCTGCTCGTGTGCCGTGTCGACCTTCATAGGTGCTACTCGCTAGCGGCACTTGACCCTAGAGTCTGTTAAGGCTACACGGGGGATCTTTTGTGTGTCTGTGTGTGTGTGTGTCTGTG
>JAZEWT010000017.1:18441132-18457821 GCA_036362905.1 Mordacia mordax
GAGTCGACATTTGTTTTGGTTTAATTACATTTTAGGAAAATATCTCTGTACACGGGGCGGTGGTCGGTACAGTGTCTTCACGGGTGTGCAGATCAACACACGCGTGTACACACTCACGCACACGTGTACACACACACGTGTACACCCACACGTGTACACCCACACACACGTGTATACACACATACCTGCCCACACACACACGTGCACACACACACACATACCTGCCCACACACACGTGCACACACACATACCTGCCCACACACACAGCTGCCCACACACATACCTGCCCACACACACATTCAAACCGCATACATCCATCCAGGCATACAAACATACAAAGACAAAGAACCCCCGTATAGCATTAACGAACTGTCGGGTCAAGTGCTATTAGTGAGGGAGGAAACCGAAGTACCCAGCGGGAGCCCCAGGACCGGTTCAGATAATCGTCACTCGCGTTGGTGGCCGTGAGTGGGATTCGAACTCGGGTCGCCGGGTTTGTAGCCCCGCGCACCAACCGCTGCGCCACCGCTCGCCACCATTACTAACATAGCTTCAGCCCGTGGTTGAACTCATCCGTCTACTCTCGGGCAGGCAACTCGAAACGTAGTTTCAGCCGGGAGATGGACTCGAACCTTCCGACCTGAGCCTGAGAGGTCTCATCTCATCTCATTGTCAGAAACCGCTTCGTCCTATACAGGGTCGCGGTGAGCCGGAGCCTATCCCGGCAGACACAGGGCGCAAGGCAGGGATATACCGACGATGGGACGCCAGTCCATCACCGGGCACTGCGGGCAATTTAGTCTGCAAGCCAATAAACCTATGCAGCAGCAAGTTTTTGGACTATGGGAGGAAACCGGAGTGCCCGGCGAAAACCCACGCGGACACGGGGAGAGAACTCGCAAACTCCACACAGAAAGGCACCCGAGCCAAGATTCGAACCCGGGGCCTTCTTGCTGTGAGGAGGCGACAGCGCTACCCTCTGGGACACCGTGCCCGCCCTGCCTGAGAGGTGCCCGCCTTCATTGCATTGAGACACGTCCTACAAACCGGTTCAAACCGTTATCTTTTACAAACAGCTACTGGTTACGTTATCGTAATCACTACCCGCTTAATCCTGTATAGGGTCGCGGGGAGGGGGGGGGGCTGGAGTCTATCCCGGCAAACACAGGGCGCGAGATATACCCAGGACGCTAGTACATCACACGGCAATTTATTCCGCTGGACAATTAACCTAAGGTAGCAGCGTGTCTTTGGACGGTGGGAGGAAACCGGAGTACCCGGCTCAAACTCACGCGGACACGGGGAGAGGAAGAGAACTTAAGGCGCCCGAGCCGGGAATCGAACCCGGGGCTTCTTGCTGTGAGGCAGCAGCGCTCCTCGCTGCGACGCCACTGCTCAGCCCCGGTTATTAAAAAAAAAACACATTTATTTTTTAAAAAATCGAAAACCATATGGGCTCCACACACAACAAAGATAAAAGTCTCCCGTATATCCTTAACAGTTGGGTCAAGTGCTGTTAGCGCCTATGAAGGTCATCGGCACGGCACACGAGGGGATGGGTGACCAGTCCCACGCCCGGCCGCCTTTGTCTCCCTCGTGACGGTATTTACGACACACCGCGCCAGGTCCTCGATTTAAGGCTGAGTCGACCTACGGGAGATCCGGGACACGTTCATAAAATAATCGTTGGCTGCCCGTGGCCGCGAGCGGGAATCGAACTCAGGTCACAGCCGGGATCGCAGCTCGGCGCGCTAACCGCTGCGCCACCGCTCCCAGCGTACACGTGTACACAAACACACGTGTACAGTATAGACTCTCACATACAGTATATACTATATAAAAACACACACTTTTCTCGCGCCTGACGGTAAATCACACGATTTACAATTAATAATAAGTAATAATTATGCATTTAAAAAAATTGGTGTGTTGAAAAACCTCCACCCGACACTCTTAAATAAATAATAAATTATTAACGTTCATTGATACGGCCAATTTATCACACACACATACGTACACACACACACAATATAAAGATCCCCCGTATAGCTTTAACAGACGTAGGGTCAAGTGCCGTCAAGTGCCACGGCACAAGACGGGGTGGGTGACCAACACCATGCCCGGCCGCCTTTGTCTCCCTGGTGGCGATGTTTACACACATTGCACGCGGTACGCATTTGAGGCTGAGTCGAGACCTCGGGGAGGCCCTGGACCGGTTCGGAAAATCGTCACTGGAATCGGTGGCCGTGAGCGGGATTCGAACTCGGGGCCACAGCCAAGTTGGTAGCGCGGCGCGCTAACCGCTGCGCCACCGCTCCCCATACACGCGGACACTGATACGCGCAGTTAACACACGCAAACGTCAGTAAAATAACACTTTTAACAAAACTACAAATAATTTACGCGACAGCATGAAGAAGAACATCCGCATAGCCGCTGTCACTATTGAGTCAAGTGCTGTTAATTGGGACCTAATAGCACACATACACACACACACACTTACTATGTCCTAAGTTTAAAATTTCATCTCATCTCATTGTCAGAAACCGCTTCGTCCTGTACAGGGTCGCGGTGAGTCGGAGCCTATCCCGGCAGACACGGCGCAAGGTAGGGATATACCCATGATGGGACGCCAGTCCATCACCGGGCACTGCGGGCAATTTAGTCTGCGAGCCAATTAACCTATGCAGGCGCATGTTTTTTGAACTGTGGGAGAAAACCGGAGTGCCCGGCGAAAACCCACGCGGACACGGGGAGAACATGCAAACTCCCACACATAAAGGTACCCGTGCCGAGATTCGAACCTGGGTCCTTCTTGCTGTGAGGCGACAGCGCTACCCACTGGGCTACCGTGCCGCCCCCAAGTTTAAAATACAATACAAAACCTACTACATTTACACTTTCAGGTTATTTTAATGGGTTTTTTTTTCTTTCTAAAATTAACTTGCTTACACTTCCCCGCTAGACAACTGTTAGAAAGAGCCACATAGCTCAGCGGTTCCTTACAACTTAAATTCAAAACTGACTGAGGGACTCCCACCTCTAACACTGAGACTCCCATCTCTAACACTGACTCCTATCTCTAACACTGTGACTCCTGTCTCTAAAACTGACTCCTACCTCTAACACTGAGACTCCCATCTCTAACACTGAGACTGCCATCTCTAACACTGTGACCCCCATCTCTGACATTGTGACCCCCATCTCTGACACTGTGACTCCCATCTCTAACACCGTGACTCCCATCTCTAACACTGTGACTCCCATCTCTAACACTGTGACTCCCATCTATAACACTGTGACTCCCACCTCTAACCTTGTGACTTCTATCTCTAACACTGTAACTACCCACCTCTAACACTGTGACTCCCATCTCTAACACTGTGACTCCCACCTCTAACACTGTGACTCCCACCTCTAACACTGTGACTCCCACCTCTAACACTGTGACTACCATCTCTAACACTGACTCCCATCTCTAACACTGTGACTCCCATCTCTAACACTGTGACTCCCACCTCTAACACTGTGACTCCCACCTCTAACATTGTGACTCCTATCTCTAACACTGTAACTACCCATCTCAAGCACCATAACTCCCCCATCTCTAACACTGTTACTCCAATCTCTTACCCCTCCTCGCTGGACAACTGTTAAAAAGAGCGACATAGCTCAACGAAGGCTTGCGGTGTTAGAGATGGGAGCCACAATGTTAAAGACGGGCGTCACAGTGTTAGAGATAGGAGTCAGTGTTAGAGATGGGAGTCATAGTGTTAGAGATGGGAGTCACGGTGTTAGAGATGGGAGTCACGGTGTTAGAGATGGGAGTCATAGTGTTCGAGATGGCATTCTCAGTGTTAGAGATGGGAGTCAGTGTTAAAGATGGGAGTCACAGTGTTAGAGATGGGAGTCACAGTGTTAAATATGGGAGTCACGGTGTTAGAGATGGGAGTCACACTGTTAGAGATGGGAGTCACAGTGTTAGAGATGGGAGTCACAGTGTTAAAGATGGGAGTCACGGTGTTAGAGATGAGATGTTAGAGCTGGGAGTCACAGTATGAGAGATGAGAGCCAGTTTGTATGTATCTGGAAAGAACTGTTGAGCTGTTTTGTTGTTGTTGTAATTTTCCAGCAGGGGAGGATAAGCAAGTTACATGACAGGAGACGAGGGCCAATGTAGCTAGCGGGTAAATTTAACATTGGCATGTCTTTAGACGGTGGGAGGAAACCGGGGAACCCACGCCGACTTTGCAGAGAGAGAGAGAGAACACACGCTCAAGACAGAAAGGCACCTGAGCCGGGTATCGAACCCAGGTTATTTTGCTGTGAGATAGCGGCACGACTAAGCCCGACGTCACTGCCACGTCACCGCGCCGCCTCGTTATGAAACGTTCCTCTGAGAAGCGGTTACCGGTTCGCGACTCCAATGGCCGGTTACCGGTTTAGGAAACCGGTTTCGAAAACCGGTTTTTTTTCTCCCGGTTATCAAAGTCGACCGAACCTTGATATTCGCGCGCACACCTATGCGATCGGCAACATTTTAGACTGTGTACAAATGTGTGTACACATAGGTGTACATAGACACACACATATATATATACAAATACAAAGACAAAGCTCCCTCGTATAGACGTCACGCACGGTAGGGTCAAGTGCTGTTAGCGAGTTGCACCTTTGAAGGTCGACATGGCACAGGAGGAGGTGGGTGACCAGCACCACGCCCGGCCTCCTTTCTCTCCCTCGTGGCAATTTTGACTCGCTGCACTAGGTAATTATTTGAGGCTGAGTCGACCTAGGGGAGGTCCCAGGACCGGTTCAGAAATTCGGAACCGGTGTTGATCGTGAGCGGGATTCGAACTCGGATCGCGGCGTTAGTTGTCCGGCGCGCTAACCGCTGCGCCACCGCTCCCCGTACATCTATATACCACTCTACCCGCACACACATATGCATACAAATTTACATATATATACATATTGACATATATAAATAAGTACATCAGATACGTACACAAGTGCCCCGCACAGGCTCAATTGACTATAGAGTCAAGTGCTGTTAGTGAGCACCTATTAAGACCAGCACGGCACAAGAGGGGGTGGGTGGCCAGCACCACGCCCGGCCTCCTTTGTCTTCCTAGAGGCGATTTTTACACACCGCACCGGGTGTTAATTTGAGGCTGAGTCGACCTAGGCGAGGCCCAGGACCGGTTCAAGAAATCGTCACTCGTGTTGGCAGTGAGCGTGAATCGAACTCGGGTCACGTAGCCCAGTTCGCAGCGAAGCGCGCTAACCGCTGCGCCACCGCTCCCCACCACACACACCCACACGCGTAGAGACTGTACGTAACGCACACAGTGCACTGCCACTGTGCACCGCACACACACACACCGACACACGTACAACGGTCCCCCGTGTAGCCTTAACAGGCTGTAGGGTCAAGTGCCGTTAGCGAGGAGTCCCTGTGAAAGTCGGCACGGCACATGAGGGGGTGGGTGACCAGCACCACGCCCGGCCGCCTTTGTCTCCTTAGTGGCGATGTTTACACGTCGCACTAGGTGCCCATTTAATGCCGAATCAACCTAGGCGTGCGCCAGCACCGATAAGAAAATCGTCACCGGTGGCCGTGAGCATGATTCGAACTCGGGTCGCAGCCGGGTTCGTAGCCCAACGCGCTAATCGCTGCGCCACCGCTCCTCCCCAATACAAATACATAACGCATGAAGGACACACACAGACACACACATTCACACAAGAGACAAAGATCCCCCGTATAGCCCAAGCAGCCTGTTGGGGCAAGTACTGTTAACTAGCACCTATGAAGGCCGACAAAGCACACGTGGGAATGGGTGACCAGTAGCACGCGATGTAATTATTTTTAAAAATTTGATTCCACGCAGGACCGGTTCAGAAAATCGTCACTGGCTGTCGGTGGTGGCCGTCGTGATCGAGAATCGAACTCGGCTAGCGGCCCGATTCGAAGCGTGGCGCGCTAACCGCTGCGCCACCGCTCCCCTTAAGCGGGCAAACACACTCTGTCTCTCACACGCACTGACACAGAGCCGGCATTGAGACGGTGCCCGTGTTTGTTTAAACACACACAGGGTGCTTTGAGAGTGAGCGGGGAGAGACAGAGACACAGTGAGACACGGGGAGACACGGTGAGACACGGAGACACGGAGAGACACGGTGCGACACGGAGACAGTGAAACACAGACGGTGAGACACGAAGAGACAGAAACACGGAGACAGCGACACACGGAGACAGCCAGACAGAGAGACGCACACGCCTACATTAAAGTCCCCCAGCTATCTCACACAGACTGTAGGGTCAAGTGCCGTTAGCGAGCAGCACCTATGAAGGTCGACACGGCACACGACGGGGGTGGGTGACCAGCACCACGTCCGACCGCCTTTGTCTCCCTAGTGGGGATATTTACACAGCGCCCCGGGTACTCATTTGAGGTTGAGTCGACCTAGGGGAGGCCCAGGACCGCTTCCGAAAATCGTCACTGGTGTTTGTGGCCGTGAGCGGGATTCGAACTCAGGTCACAGCCGGGTTTGTAGCGCAGCAGCGCGCTAACCGCTGCGCCACCGCTCCCCCAATACACACAGCGACATACACATACACACGCAAATACGCGGGTATATAAGTGATTCATAGAAACATAACCACAGCCACTTTGCTCTCTCCACTGTTTGATGAAGACCCCCCCATCCCCCCCCCCATCCAAAGGGATTATTTGACCATATTTGACCACGCTGATCATTGCGGATTTACGCGGCGTGGTTCTAATTGGTACCGACTCGATATCAATTAGAACCAGCCGAGACCGGGATTCGAACTCGGGTCCTGGGTGCTCGTAGGGCCGCGCGCTAACCGCTGCGCCACCGCTCTCCGCTATGCGTGCAAATCAGCATCATTATCTCTGCGTTTCACTACATCTCTAAATATATATATTCACATACGCATACATATATGTGTGTGCGTGTGTGTTGATCTCAATCACGGCCGCGCTGAAAGGACGGTGCTGGTCTCCCGCTCGATTGACCCGGGAGCCGGCAGTACGACTGCCGTCGGCTCACTAACGCAACCCTGAAGGCCGCCTCCCCGCCACCGCCTCCGGTGGGCGCAGCGGGAGGGCTCGACGCACGAGTTACACCGCGGGTGAAGTGGCGGTGGGGTAAAATGTGGGCAACTCCCGCCTCGTCAAAAGGCGCGTTAACCAGCGTAGCAGAGGACAAAATACCACGCCAGAGTGGGGGGCCTCTCGTGGAGAGGACCGTTCTCTTAACAGTGGCGTGAGCGTGCAATTGCGGGGGTTGCGCCTTTAACTGGTGTGAATACGCGCGTGCGTGGCGAGCGGTGGCGCAGCGGTTAGCGCGGCGCGAACCGAACCCGGCTGAGAACCGAGTTCGCTTCCCGGTTCACGGCGTGTAAACATCGCCACTAGAGAGACAAAGGCGGCCCGGCGTGGCGCGGGGGTCACCCACCACCCCCTCGTGTGCCGTGCCGGCCTTCATAGTCGCTGCTCGCTAACAGCACTTGACCCTACGGTCTGCTCCGGCTACACGGGGAGCATCTTTTTTAAATCACTTATTTTATGTTCTATAATTTATTGCCACTATTTGACTTGAAGTTCAACTGCCCTGGTGTTGTGGACGGGCCGTTCTCTCCACACCTCGGATTTGTATCAAAACAAAAACCCCAAAAAGCGTTATTGTTGCTGATTTGCCGTTCGTATGTCGTTGTTGGCGTGCCGTTCTCTCCGCAGCTCTGTGCAGCGCTTTGTGACCCTCGGGTGAAATCGCTCTGGAAATGCAATTATTATTATTATCTTTGTCAGCCGTGCGGTCCGGCAGCGATCGACAGCAGGCGAAGCTGTCGTGTCTGTGCAGGTTTTCCCGACACACCACAGCTGTGTGCAGCGCTTTGTGACCCTCGGGTGAACGGCGCTTCATAAATGCAACTGTAAATAAATGATCGAGTATTTTCTCTCTTAGTGTCTCTGGTCGCGCATTCCCGCGACCACGTGTGGCCCCGTCTCAGTGAACCCTAGCTGTATAACCAGCGGACAATGCCCGTAAACATCCAGCGAGAATCTAACCAATTAATTATATTAAAGCGTTAATTAATTAATTCTCGCGCGCATACACACAAACACAAAGACCACCCGTATAGCCTTAACGGACTGTCGAGTCAAGTGCCGTTAGCGAGCACCTATGAAGGTCGACACGGCACAAGAGGAGGTGGGTGGCCAGCACCGCACACGGCCGCCTTTGTCTCCCTAGTAGCAATGTTTAAACACCGCACCAGGTATTCATTTGACGCTGAGTCGACCTATGGGAGGTCCAGGACCGATTCAGAAAATCGTCACTGGCTGTTGGCGATGGCCGCGAGCCGGGAATCGAACTCGGGTCACAGCCGGGTTCGTATCGCAGCGTGCTAACCGCTGCGCCACCGCTCCCGCACTTATACATGCAAACCCATCGGATGGAGCGGTGGGACAGCGGTTTGCGCTCAGAGTCAACGCATTGGTGGCTTGTGGGCGCGTGTCCAAGAGGGCGCTGGTCCCCTGCCCAGGCCGCTATAGTTGATCCGATACCATTGAGTCTTTAGAGTCAAGTCGCTTTTGCTGGTCGGACGCCCTGGAGGAAATCGAGCCGCCCTTTGCACCGGGGGCTGGTGCCGGAACGTTGGCTTTGTCTGCTTCGCAGCTTAGACACGGGGTAAAAATGCGCGGCGCCTGCAACTGAGAGAGGGACGAGAGGCAGTTGTGGCGTTTATCAACTGCCGCGCCGGGAGCTCGTGTGGCCGCACGATCTCCCGGCGCGCACAGGTTGAGAGACAGACGTTCTCAAACCGGTGGGTCGAGACCAACCAGTGGGTTGCGACCGCCGCCTGGTGGTCCGTGTGGACCAGGAACAAGTTGGCCTTGACATGGAAAATGTTGCGAACTCGTGGGTTTGGAGACACTGCCGCAGTGATGTTCAACCAGCAGTGGATAGAGCAGCGCAGGGGTTGAGAACGCCTGTGATAGACTCCAATGTTAAATCCTCCCATAGACTCCAATGTTTAATCCTGCCATAGACTCCAATGTTAAATCCTCTCATAGACTCCAATGTTAAATCCTCCCATAGACTTCAATGTTAAATCTGCCCATAGACTCCAATGTAAAATCCTCCCATATACTTCAATATAAAATCCTCCCATAGACTCCAATGTTAAATCCTCCCATAGCCTCCAACATTAAATCCTCCCATGGACTCCAATGTTAAATCCTCCCATAAACTCTAATGTTAAATCCTCCTATACACTCCAATGTTAAACCCTCCCATAGACTCCAATGTTAAATTCTCCCATAGACTCCAATGTTAAACCCTCCCATAGGCTCCAATGTTATATCCTCCCATAGACTCCAATGTTAAATCCTCCCATAGACTCCAATGTTAAATCCTCGCATAGACTCCAATGTTAAATCCTGCCATAGACTCCAATGTTAAATCCTCCATAGATCCCAATGTTAAACCCTCTCATAGACTCCAATGTTAAATTCGCCCATAGACGCCAATGTTAAATCCTCTCATCTCAAGGTCCACTCAGGTAAAGGTCTCCACGCACCACTAGGTAGCGCTCGCAAGCCACACATGGGTCGCGACCCACTGGTTGACACCGGCCATAGTTTCGAGACACGCGCGGGTTAGCGACACCATCTCGACGGTCGAGACGAAGGACGGAACGGCAGACAAACAATGGACTTGTCTGGCGATGCTGCTGCTGAGTGTGCAGCGTAGTTGCCAACTCCTACAGACGCGACGCTATTACAGCGATAGCTGTTTCACAACACTCCGTAACGCAGTTCATTCAAATACTGGGCAAGCTCTGCCATAGCAATGAACATCGAACCCCGGCTGCTTCGTGTCACCCGTACACCGTGGCTAATCAACGGAGTCCCGCTCAAATCCGGGACGGTTGGCAAGCCTTGCCCGCAGCGGTGTCCAAGCACAGTCTAAGAAAACGCAGCAGGGGTCATGGTTCGTCACTCCTCGGCCTGCCGCTCAGCCGTTCCTCCTACGCCCCCCTCCTTCGCGACGTTTCGGTGAGTGACCCTTCGACACGGAAAACAACCCATTGACGCCCGGAGATGGGCGGATGGCGATGGAGATGGAATCGACGGCACGATCCTACGTAGGGCTTGGGCCCTCGTCATCCAGCGGTGGATGGACCACGGCGGATGGGCGTCGGTGACGGGCGATGATGTCATCACCTCGCCGTGAGCGGAGGTTCCCCAAATCATTCGCGCGGGGGAGCGGTGGTGCAACGGTTAGCGCACTTCGATTTACAAACCCAGAGTTCGATTGTTTTCCTTGTCCACAACGGCTGTCGACAGTGCCTCCCCCCCACTCTACCCCCCCCCCACTCTGCCCCCCCCCGCCCCCCAACTCTGAACTAACCATGGTGGTGAAGTATGGTCAAACGGGCTGTGCCAGACACTGTTGTATTAGTAACACAAAGACATATATCGACCAGTATCACACTGCACACACACATTTGTGTAACCCCTTGTGCGCTTTCCAATACACACACACACACAAAAGATAAATATCCCCCTATAGCCTTTAACAAAATACCAGGGCAAGTGCTGTTAGTGAGCAACTATTAAGGTTGGCACGCCACACAATGGCGCTGGGGTTGCCACAGCATCACGCCCAGCCGCCTTTGTCTCCCCACGTACTCACGTGAGGCTGAGTCGACCTAGGGGAGGCACCGGACCGGTTCTAAAAATCACCGTTACCGCTGTTGACCGTAAACGGGAATCGAACTCGGGTCGCCGAGTTCGTAGCGTTAACCGTTGCGCCACCGCTCCTCCAACAACAACAACACATTTACAAAGACAAAGATCCCCCACATGGCCTAACAGACTGCAGGGTCAAGTACCGTTAGCGAGCACCTATGAAGGCCGGCAGGGCACACGAGGGGGTGGGTGGACAGCATCACGCCCGAGCGCCTTTGTCTCCCTCGTGGCGATATATATTTTCACAAACAGCACTAAGTTAATGATTTGAGGCTGAGTCGACTTAGGCGAGGCCCAGGACCGGTTTAGAATATAATATCGTCGCTGGTGGTGGTGCCCCTGAGCGGAGATTCGAACTCAGGGTCACAGCCGGGTTCGTAGCTCCAGCGCGCTAACCGCTGCACCACCGCTCCCCAGCACACGCACACACACACACAACCTCGCACACACACACATACACACATTCACACACATACTCACAAATACGAAGTTCCCCTCCCTTATAGCCTTAGACTGCAGCGTTAATTCATATCACAAACGTACACATTCATACATACACAATTCACACGCACACACACACACATTACACACACACTCCCACACACACACATTCGTATAAAGACAAAGACCCCCCGTACAGCCTTACGCACTTTTTGGGGCAAGTGATTTTTTTTTAGAGCGCGTCTATTTATTAACACACACACATATACACACACACTCACACATATACACACACACTCACACGTGCTTATACGCTTCATTCATAAAAGTACGGGTACACATGATCACATATACACACACACGCCCGTACACGCAATTTCTACGTACAGCCATCATCCATATACATACATATACACACACGTGATCATCAGTTCTTTTTTAAAAATACAAAATATAAAACGTAAAGATGTGTATTTTTGTTTTTAAATTAGGTTGGTATAGGCTTCAGGAATTGGGTTTGTAAAATAAACACACGCGATTATATATATCAATTTAATAACAGAATAGAGTACACGCAGACACACACACACGCTAAAACTATCCACTCCGCACACAGCACACGCACAGCAGACACATACACACAGAGAACTACACATACAGACACATCAACACACACACACAGACAGGCATACACATAGAGACACAAACACACTTACACATACAGACACAAAGATGCCCTGTGTAGCCCTGACAGACTGTTGGGGCAGGTACTGCGAGACAGCCAACAGCCGGCCAGCATCACGCCCGGCCGCCTTAGTCCTTCCTAGTGGCGATGATTACACACCGCAGATTTTAGGTTGAGTCGACCTAGGGGAGGCACAGGACCGGCTCGTTAAATCACCTTCACGGCTGTTGGCCGTGAGCGGGAATCGAACTCGCTAATCCCGGGTTCTTAGCGCGGGGCGCTAACCGCTGCACCACCGCTCCAATGCTGACATACACACAGACACACAGACAAGGGTCAAGTACACGGCACACGAACGGTGGGTGACCAGCATCACGCTCGACCGCCTTTGTCTCCCTAGCGGCAATGTTTACACACCGCACTAGGTATTCATTTGAGGCTGAGTCGACCTAGGGGAGGCCCAGGATCAGTTCATAAAATCGTCACTAATGTTGGTGGCCGTGAGCGGGATTCGAACTCGAATGGCCGGGTTTGTATCCCAGCGCGCTAACCGCTGCGCCACCACTCCTCTGCTCGCCGCTACCCGCACAGAGATGCACACAGACACGCAGAGACATAAAGACACACACACACTGGTACGGAACAGACACACGGACATACACGCAGACACGCGCGCACAATGACACGCTCACACATACGCTGCCACGGACACACATACACGCACGCACACACACTTTTAAAACGAAACATCCTACACACACACAGATACACACTGAACACGCACACTCGTAAACACACACACACAAAACTACACTACACACACACACAAAGACACACACACGCTAAAAACTACACACACACACACAACCCACCCTACATACACCCTCGAAGTAAGAGTCCAGTGCCCGCAGGAATGCCTTCAAACCATCTTCAGAAGGTCCCATCAACATTTCGGAAAATACGACCTCTGTACAGATCCGTCCACCTCTTCCTCCTCCTTCTCCTCCTCGACCCCTCCTCCTCCTCCTCCTCTCTCATGACGAAGATATCGTTTCTGAGCAGACAATCCCAGGGTGATGCTGATGATGATGCTGGTGATGAAGCTGATGGTGCTGTTGCTGATGATGCTGCTGATGCTGCTGATGGTGGTGGTGGTGGTGCTGTCGTCCGTGGCTCGATTCAGGACTTCCAATGTCCTGGTAGCTACCTCCTCCTCCATTACTGCTGCTGCTGCTACCTCCACCAGCAGCTCCACCACCCACCGTTCCATTCTCCTCTCCACCCGGCGTCAGGTTCAGAGGTGGAGTCATCCTCTTCTCCTTCTGTCTCCTGTTGCAGAACCAAACTCTCACGACCTCCTTCTCGAGCTGCAGGCTGTCAGCGAGGACAGTAATCTCCTGGGCCGCTGGTTTGGGACACTTGAGGAAGTGGTTTTCGAGGGCTCCCTTCACGGTCACCTCAATGGAGGTCCTTTTCTTTCTCTTGCGCCCTTGCGCGGCGATCTTGTCGATGCTGCTCGGGCTTCCCGTGGCCGAGTCGGCCTCCTCCAGCCACTTGTTGAGGAGCGGCTTCAACTTGCACATGTTCTTGAAGCTCAGCTGCAGGGCCTCGAAGCGGCAGATGGTCGTCTGCGAGAAGACGTTGCCGTACAGGGTGCCCAGCGCGAGGCCCACGTCCGCCTGCGTGAAGCCCAGCTTGATGCGCCGCTGCTTGAACTGCTTGGCGAACATCTCGAGATCGTCCGAGCTGGGGGTGTCATCGTCCGAGGTGGCGCCTCCGTCCCTCGCGTCCACCATCCCGCTCGGGTGAAGGAGGAGCAGCGATGTGGAGGATGAGAGCGAGTTGACCGATGTCGTTGTGATGGTTCCAGCCGCCGCGGCCGCTGCGGCCGCTGCTGCCGCTGATGATGATGATGCCACGGCCGCCGCTGATGATGATATTGATGATAGCGATGAGAGTCCAGCATCCACCAGCGACATTGAGCCGTCGTTGTGAAGCAAAGGCTCTCGTAACAGCGCTACCACCGGGCCTGGCAGCTGCAGCTGCTGCTGATGATGATGCTGTTGATGCTGCTGCTGTAGGTGATGATGCTGCTGATGATGCTGCTGCTGCTGATGGAGTGGCTGATGCTGTTGTTGATGGAGATGCTGCTGCTGCTGTTGTTGCTGGTGGTGGTGGTGCGGGTGGTGGTGAGAGGGGTGGATGGACGGGTGCAGATGTCGTGACGGATGCTGCTGCTGCTGTTGATGTTGGTTGTGGTGGTTGGTGGAGGTGGACGTAGGCGACGAGGTCGAGCTACCGGACACGACCGCCGCGGCCACTGCGGCCGGGAGAAAGCCAGGGTGAGCGTAAACCTGTAGCGCCGGATGCGGCAGTGGGACTCCACCACCTCCTCCACCACCACCACCTCCTCCACCACCACCTCCTCCACCACCACCTCCTCCACCACCGCCACTGGCTGCCGCTATGGGCGACAGTGGCGTGACGTGCCCGTGGTGATGTTGGTGGTGGGCCGCGTTGTCCCACGAGTGGTGTTCGTGCGGCGAGTGCTGCTGATGATGCTGATGATGCTGATGCTGGTGGTGGTGCTGCTGCTGCAGCAAGGCGCTCACCGTGATGCGCTGGTGATGGAGACTTGTCGCGGGTGATGATGATGTCGCTGATGCGGCCGCGGCCGCCGCAGCCGCGGCCGCGGCCGCCGCGGCCAGGCTACTCGACAGCTCCTCCACGCAAGGTTTGACGTCTGGACTGCTGACTGGGCTCGGCGCGGATCCCATCCACGCGTCGCCGGTCTGGGCCACAACCGCGGCTCCGGCGGCTCCAGCGCCGGCCGAGGACGACGACGAGGATGAGGAGGACGAGGAGGACGAGGAGGAGGAGGACGAGGAGGAGGACGACGGGCCGGCTCCACCGACGCCCACAGCCGCGGACGACGCAACGGACGAGGAGGAAGAGGACGTGGAGGACGATGATGGGGTCGATGAGGACGAGAGCGTTGGGGCTGGTGGTGGAGGTTGCGGCAGTGGTCCAGCAGATGTGGACCTCTGGAGATCGTCGGCCGCGGTCAAGGGCATCTTGACATCTCGGTTGATCGAGGACCAGTGGTGCTGTGGCTGGTGCTGGTGGTGCGGGTGGTGGTGCTGGTGGAGGTCCATGTCGCCAGACTTGCCATCTCGTCGCCCGTTCGAAGTCGACCATGAGAGCGAAGGAGATCCCTCAACCAACCCCGCCTTCGTGGTTGAACTCCACGACAGCCGCTCCATGTCTTGGTGGTGATGCTGCTGATGTTGCTGCGGCTGATGATGATGATGCTGCTGGTGGTGGTGCTGATGGTGAGGTTGCTGATGATGATGATGGTGATGTTGTTGTTGCTGCTGCTGCTGCTGGTGGTGTCCCAAAGTAGCCGCTACCATCGCCGCCGCATCCCAAACCGGATGCTGATGATGCTGCTGATGCTGCTGCTGCTGTTGCTGATGATGCTGTTGCTGATTATGATGTTGCATTCCGTGTTCCGGTGACAAAACAAGCTGTCCGTTGGTAATATCCACCACCAACTCGGCCGCCACTGATGAAGCGGCTGACGCTGATGATGTCGCTGTTGTTGCTGAAGGAGTCTCCGATGTAAAGAAACCCACGCAGTTGTCCGTCGGAACGATTTTCGCGAAAGGCCGATAGCCGATGCCTTGCTCGTGAACAAAGCCGTGTTGCTGGGCCTCCGAGTTGGTCGCCGCGAGGTTGTGTCCCGGGTAAATGTTCGTCGTTGTCGCAGCCATGCAGAGGAGACTCATGTGCGGACGGCCTAACTTGGCGCGCACGCACGCACGCACGCACACACGCACACACGCACGCACGCACGCACACACGCACGCACGGTGTGCGTGCGTCGCGACTAAGCTCACGTCGCAAGTGATGATGCGCTGTGATCCTTGGTTGTGGCTTATTTTTTAAACCTTTTTTAATATAATTAAGGGGGGAACTCGTTAGCTTAACGGATTGAAAAGGCTCGCTCAGTCCATGATCGCTCCACTGCTAGATTATTAATATTTTTGGTTAGTTTCGCAAAAGCCCACCACCAACTCGTATTAAAGCCGTAACCCCCCTGCACCTCCCCCTTCCCCACCCCCCCAACAAAAATACAAATAATAGAATATTTTTTTCAAACTCCGTTTAAAAAAATAACGGGAGCGATGGTGTCCGCCTGCTGTGACTGTTTAGTTATTGTTGTTATTTGTGTTTATTTTGTACAATCATCAGCGGGGATTTCCTTTCCACTTCGCTTTACCCGCCGAGCCTGGCCGCGATGTGGAGCGCGGGGAGCTGGTGCCCGAGTCTTTGACGGACGGGCGGGGGGGGATGGGGAGAGGGAGGGAGATGGGGAGGGGGGTGAGGAGGAGGAGTGGGATGGGCCTGAGGGAGCTCCTCTCCCTCTCCCCTACCGCTCTTCCATTCCCTCTCTCACCTCTCTCCCTCCTCCCTCTCTCCTCTCTCCTCCCCCTCCTCTCTCCTCCCTCTCCCCTCTCTCCTCCCTCCGCTCTCACCTCCCTCTCCCCTCGCGCAGCCTCCCTCCACCACCCCCTCTCCTCATCCCACCCCTTCTCCTCATCCTCCGCCTCTTGATTGGCTGCCCCACGAGACTCCTCCCACTCCACGCCTCCCAGTCCGGCTGTGTGGTTGCGGGCGCAGGCAAAGGTACAAGTCCCCCGTATAACCTCTAGCGGTCGTGTGGCAAGTGCTCTTACCCGAGAATGGAGGCCAACTCGGGACACGGATGCA
>JAZEWT010000017.1:18457851-18468551 GCA_036362905.1 Mordacia mordax
GGGTTCCTGTGGTGGTGGTGGCCGTGCGCGGGAGTCGAACCTGGGATCCTCCGGGTTCATAGTGCAGCGCGCTGACCGCTGCGCCACCGCTTCCCCCACAGTGGGCACCACGCGGGCTCTTACCTGGGGTTGCCACCCGTCCCGGTTTTACCAGGAGCCGCCTCCTTGTTTGTGGAGGAAAGAGTAGATCTCTGTACATCTCTGTGTTTTTTTGCTATGGGTCTCTGTGAGTCTCTGTGTATCTCTATGAGTGTCTGTGTATCTTTATTAGTCTCTATATCTCTGTGTATCTCTATGGGTGTCTGTGTCTGTGTATCTCTATGAGTCTCTGTGTATCTCTATGAATTTCTAGGTAATCATAATAATTGCATTTAGGGAGCGATTTTCACCCGAGGGTCACAAGCGCTGCACAGAGCTGCGGAGAGAACGGAACGTCAACAACAACGACATAAGAACGGCAAATCAGCAACAATAACGTTAAATTTTTACAAATCCGAGCTGTGGAGACAACGATATGTCAACAACAACATCGGGACAGTTTAACTGAAAGTCAAATAATAGCAAAAAATTATAGGACATAAAAGTAAGCAGAGAAATAAAAGAATTCTTCAACAGACAAGGAAGGAATTAATGTTCCCGAGCAGGTGTAGGTCGGCAGAAAGCCATCATCCCGGCATGACAACATTGAACCGCATCAACAGTCCTCGCCACAGAACGTGAAAGCCTTACGGAACAAGTGAGTCTTGAGACGAGATCTGAAGATGCCCAGGAACTCAGCTGAGCGAAACTCCAATGGAAGGGAGTTCCAGAGTCTGGGAGCAGCGCAGAGCGAGAAGGCTCTGTCACCCATCGAATCGAGGTGCGATCTGAGCACACGCAGTAAGAAGCACGTATTGGAGGAGGGTGCCTGAAGCAGGTCAAGGATGTTTGTCGGAGCAGCGCCAGAGAGAGCCTTGTTAGTGAAGATGAGGATCTTGAATTCAAGCCTGTATTTAACCGGTAACCAGTGGAGAGATATCAGTACTGGGGATATGTCATCATATATGGGTGTGTGAGTGAAGGCTCCAGCAGCCGCATTCTGCACACGTTGGAGACGATTGACCCGGTAGGCAGGGGTGCCAGGGAGCAGTGCATTGCAATCATCGATTCGTGAGGAGATGAAGATGTGTATTAGCTTCGCAGCATCCGCTGGTGACAGGATGTTGTGCAGTCTGGCTTTGTGTCTGAGATGGAAATAGGCTACCTTCGTCACCTTGTTGATGTGTGTCTCGACGCTGAGTGAGAAATCAAGAATCACTCCGAGACTCCGGACTGCTTTAGCAACTTCAGTTGTCTGGTCGTCAAGCATCAATTGGATAGGTTCAGCCTTGGACAATTGGTGCGGGGTTCCGACAAACAAAACCTCTGTTTTGTCACCATTTAGTTTTAGGAAATTTGAATTGAGCCAGGCCTTCACAGTTGACAGTGAGGACGACATGCAAAGATCAGACGCATGGCTTTGCGTGGATAAAGATTTGGATGTCATCAGTATAGCAATGGTAGTTGAGATTGAGGCTGTGCAGGATATGGCCAAGTGGTTGTATGTAGATGCTGAAGAGTAATGGGCTGAGGACTGGACCCTGAGGAACTCCAGACAAAACAGGATGGATCTCTGAGTTACGTCCTCTGAGGCTGACGAACTGCTTCTGGTCGGAGAGGTAGGAGCTCAGCCAGTGCAGGACACAACCAGAGACCCCTATACCCCCAGTCACTCAAGTAAGGTAGGGTGGTCAACGGTATCCAGGCAGTTCTCAAGTCAAGGAGGACAAGAATACTTGGTCAGCAGTGACAAGCAGGTCATTAACTACTTTGACCAGAGCAGTTCCTATACTATGGCCGAATCTGAACCCAGATCGGAGGGGATCAAGGAGGTCATTGTTGAGAACGTGTTTCTGGAGTTGCACTGCTACTGCACGTTCAAGGACCATAGAGATGAATGGTGGATTTGAGATGGGGCGGAAATTATCAGGAATGTTTCAATTGAGGCCAGGTTTTTTGAGCAGAGGGGTAACTATGACACATTTGAACAGTGGGAGAATGATGCCGGAGTGAAGTGAGTTATTGAAGATATTAGTGACGAAGGTGGCAAGGGATTTGAAATTGCCCGGTTGAATTGGATGGGAACGGGTCCAGGGAGTGGTTTGTGGGCCGAGATCTGGTAGCTATTGAAAAGACATCAGATTCTGTTAACTCGGGAAATTCCAGGAGTTTTAAGATCAAGGTAGGTGGAGGAACATTTGTTGAGGTATTTGTTGGTGGTTGAGACTGGGTCGAGATACGGTGGGCTTCGTTTTTTTTCTGAGAAAAGCTGAATCAAGTTATCCGCCTGGTCTTTATTAACGAAGAGAGGTGCGGGTGAGTGACTGATTGAACGAAGGAGCCGATTAATGGTCGAGAAGATGATCTTGTGCTTGTCACAGGTATCAGCCAGAATGTTGGAAAAGTGGTTGGTACGGGTTCAGTCAAGTGCCTTCCGGTAGCGATTGATCTATTCCTTAAAGATTTGAGCGTGGACGGTGAGGAAGATTTTCTCCAAGTCCGTTCGACCCTGCGTGCATTCGCCTTGAGGTCCCGGAGTTCATCAGTATACCAGGGGGATGGTTTTCCGCCGGAGACACGGCGTGATTTTAATGGGGCCAAGTCATCCATTATACATGATAGCAGGCTGTTGAAAGTTTCAACTCTCGCATCAGAGGCAGAGTGAGCCGAGGCAGAGAGCGGCGAACTGTTGATTACAGCGGTGAATAAGTCTGGAGTGAGGGCGTTAAGGTTTCAGAATTGGATTCGGTACTTGGTGATGGAAATGGGAGGCGATACTTGAATATCAAACCACACAGCGGAGTGATCAGACAGACCTGGATCAGTGACGGTTAGGTTGGTTACCGATATACCCAACGAGCAAACCAAGTCGAGAGTATGGTCACGTCTGTGAGTTGCAGATGTCACGTGTTGAGTGAAGCCAAGTGAGATCAGAGTGGCCATGAGATCCTTTGCAAGGGGGCTCTTCAGAGAGGCAACATGGATGTTGAAATCGCCAGAATCAGGATCTTTTCAGAACTGTAGCACATCTTAGAATGCAGCTCAGACAGTTCATTGAGAAAAGCAGTGGAGGCTCCAGGTGGGCGTTAGAGCAGCACCAACTTCACAGGTTGAACCGACCTCCAATCCAGAGACATTTGCTCGAAGGAATTGAAGGTCGGTGACGGAATCGGTCGGATGTCGGCAGACACATGGTGGAGAAACTGCTCGGCCGCCACCATGGCCATGTGAACGAGCCTTCTGATGGAGTGCAAAGTCTCGCGGTAGAGCCTGACTCAATGTGAGAAAATCAGCTTGATGATGCCAGGTCTCTGTTAGGCAAAGCAGGTCCAGACTCTATGGGTAGGGCTGTTAACGCTATGGGTACTTTTTTGCCAGTATACAAATATAAGATTAAAATAGGTTTTACCGTATCTGGCGATTATGCAGGTGTTAAGATCTTACAATAGGTTTTACCGTATCTGGCGATTATGCAGGTGTTAAGATCTTAACACCTGCTGTTGTCCGAGATCAGCTCAACAACATCCGGGGCGTGTCTGGTGTTCAGGCAGCGCACACTGAGCAGAGCAAATTGGGTTTAATGTATCTCTGTGTAGGGCGGCGCGGTGGCCCAGTGGTTAGCGCTGTCGCCTCACAGCAAGAAGGTCCCGGGTTCGAATCTCTCGGCTCGGGTGCCTTTCTGTGTGGAGTTTGCATGCTCTCCCCGTGTCCGCGTGGGTTTTCGCCGGGTACGCCGTTTTACTCCCACAGTCCAAAAGCATGCTCCTGGATAGGTTGATTGGCTCGCAGACTAAAATTGTCCCGCAATGCCCGGCGATGGACTGGCGTCCCGTCGTCGGGTGTATTCCTGCCTTACGCCCTGTGTTTCCGGGATAGGCTCCGGCTCACCGTGACCCTATATAGGATTAAGCGGCTTCTGACAATGAGATTATCTCGTTATCGATGTCAGCCGATGCAACCAGTGGCTATTGGTGGGTTGAACTCGGCGCTTGATAACAAGAGTAAATATTACATTTGCCGGTTAGTGACTCACAAAACTGACCGCGCATCAAAACGTTTCGAAACACGACGTTTGGGGCAGTGACCCACTCAGGGGCACGGTCGAGGCGGTTCGTGTGGGCGGGCCTGCAGAGAACCACGCCCACAACCACCCCCACATCGTAGGAAGCCCCGCCCGTCCGGTGGAGAAGTCCCGCCCATCCGTGGGAAGCCCCGCCCATCCCGTGGGAAGCCCCGCCCGTAGGAGTCGAGGGGGAGGAGTCTGTCCATGCGGGGCGCTTCTCAGTGACGCTGCTGTCTCGAAAAATCATCTGCCCAGCGCTATTCACCCGGGGGTCACAAAGCGCTGCACAGAGCTGCGGAGAGAACGGCATGCCAGCAACAACAACATAAGAGTAGTTCAATTAACAGCCAAATAACGGATATAAGTTATAGAAGGACATAAAATAAGCGATTAAAATAATTGTTCAACAAAGAGGAAAGGAGTTTGTGTTCCTGAGCAGTTGCAGGTCGACAGCGAGCCATCATCCCGGCACGACAACAGTGAGCCGCATCAACAGTCCCAGCCAGAGGACCTGAAAGTCTTGCGGAACGAGATTTGAAGATGATTCCCAGGGACTCAGCTGACCGGGTGTCGTGACGGCCCAATTGCGGTTTGTAGTAAACATCGCCACTATGGAGACAAAGGCGGCCGGGCGTGGTGCTGGTTACCCACCCCCTCATGTGCCGTGTCGGCCTTCATAGGTTGCTACTCGCTCACAGCACTTAACCCTGCAGTTTGTGTGCGGTGCAAGTCTAAGATTGTGTTGTGAATAGAAGTATGTGTGTGTGTTGTGTGTACAGTAGTGTGTGTAAAATATTGTGTGTGCTGTGTATAAGATTGTGTTGTGTATATGATTGTTGCGTATTGTGTATGAAGTGTGTGTTGTGTATAAGAGTGTGTATAGGGCTGTGTATATGATTGTGTATACGACAGGTGTCGGTGGCACCCGGAGCCGGGAGTCGAACCTGCACGGTGAGTGGTCGAGATGCACACTCCCTGCACGCTGCCCCGCCACGCCACGCAACTCAGTGGGAGATCACCGCCACACGGCTGGAGGCGGCCACACGCAGAGAGGCCAGGTTGCCGCCTCCACTGCCCGCACCACCTCCGCGTGTCGTGAAGGGAGACCCCGTCTGCACCCGCGCAATCCTTCACAAGGTCGCGGGGGCTGGAGCCTATCCCGGCCGACAGAGGGCGCAAGGCGGAGGGATTATCGAGGATATGACGTTCCGTGCATTGCAGGGCACGCTTTTTTTTTGCGGGGGGGGGGGTGTAGACAATTTACTCGGCAGCGGCGTGTCTTTGGACGGTGGGGGGAAACCGGAGTACCCGGAGAAAACCCACGGGGACACGGCGAGAGAAACAGAACCTCGCAAACTACGCGCAGGAAGGCTCCCGAGCCGTCCTCCTTGTGACCATTTTCCTCTCCCCGGGTGTTCTCAGATGTAACTCGCTTACCCCCCGCCCCCTTCCCTGCTGGACAACCGTTACAAAGAGCAAACACAGCTCAGCGGCTGCTCCCGTATTAAATTAAATAAATAACGACCTGCCCCTCGACCTTACCTGGTGGCATCAATCATCCTCCCCATTCAATCTATTATAAAAAAAACGTTGTTGTCGCTGACGCGCCGTTCTCTCCGCAGCTCTCTGCAGCGCTTTGTGACCCTCGGGTGAAGAGCGCTCTCGAAGTGCGTTCCAAGCAGCAGCAGGGTTGGGCCATCATCTCGCTGATCCGTTCACGATCTGCGAGATGATCTCGAAGGTCGTGAAGGTCCCACGCGAGGGGCCTTCACCCTGGTTCGCTGCGCCCGGGTTTGCGGGGTTTACTGAGCGACGCTCACAACAATGAGCGGGGCGGGTAAAACGCGACGGCGAGTTGGGCCGCAGTGGAAAAACGGGAGGCGGTGCGTCTCTGCCAGACGTGACCGCCTCCTCCACCTAAAAGTGCACGTGGCCTGGCACGGCAATGAGCCCCCGGAACCCGGGTGTCACCCGTGACCTCCTGTCGGCGAGCCTTCGACACTTCACGTGACAGCCTCAAAGTGCACGTGGCCTGGCACGTGCGCTGTGGTGACGTCACCGCCACTTAGTGGCGAATGGCGGTTGTTGTGAGATTATGTGTCTGTGCTTAATTGTGCGTTCGTGACTGGAACGAGATTGTGTCTGCGAGTGTCAATGAGTGTGTCACTGTGTCTATGACGTTGTGTGGCTGTGTCAGTGTGTGTGACTGTGTGTCAGTGTGTATGGGGTTGTGTGGCTGTGTCAGTGTGTGTGACTGTGTGTCAGTGTGTATGGGGTTGTGTGGCTGTGTCAGTGTGTGTGACTGTGTGTCAGTGTGTATGGGGCTGTGTGGCTGTGTGTGTCAATGTGTGTGAGTTGGGGAGCGGTGGCGCAGCGGTTAGCTCGCTCGGCTACAAACCCGATTTTCTGAAACCGATCCTTGGCCTCCCCTAGGTCGACTCAGCCTGAAATGAGTACCTAGTGCAGTGTGTAAACATTACCACTAGGGAGCCAAAGGCGGCCGAGCGTGGTGCTGGTCACTCACCTTCTTGTGTGCTATGTCGACCTTCATGGGTGCTCGCAAATCGCGCTTGACCCCAGAGTCTTTTGAGGCTACACGGGGGCTCTTTATGGGGGCTGTGTGTGTCAGCGTGTGTGTGACTGGGTGACTGTGGCAGTGTGTGTGACGATGTGTGAGGCTGTGTGTATGTGTGAGGCTGTGTGTGTGTGACTGTCAACGTGTGTGTGACTGTGTTTGTGTATGGGGGCTGTGTGTGTCAGTGTGTGTGTGTGACTGTGTCCGTGTGTATGGGGGCTGTGTGTGTCAGTGTGTGTGTGTGACTGTGTCCCTGTGTATTGGGGCTGTGTGTGTCAGTGTGTGTGTGTGACTGTGTCCGTGTGTATGGGGGCTGTGTGTGTCAGTGTGTGTGTGACTGCGTGTGAGCCTGTGTGTAAGTGTATGTGTGTGAGGCTGTGTCAGCGTGCGTGAGACTGTGTCAGCGTGTATGGGGATGTGTGTGAGAGTGGGGAGAGCGATATTAAGGCACGTGGAGTGTTTGTGCTCTGTGTGTAGACGTGGGACCGTGAATGCATCGGTGAAGGCCAGCATGGCACACGAGGGGGTGCGAGGCCATCAACACGCCCGCCCTTCATAGGACCTCGCCAACAGCACTTTACCCTACAGTCCGTGAAGTCTATACGGGGGTCTTTGTCCTTGTGTGTCCCAGCAAATGTCCCCCAAACCCTCTGCTACTGGCATTCATGAGCACTTGACCCATCGTCCGGTAGAGGCTATCTGGGTCCTCTTTACCTTTGTCTTTCTGCGCGTGCTGCTATCGCTCGCCTCTCAGTGACGGGGTCATTGTGAGTGGGACTTTGATGGTGGTCACTGTGAGATAGATACATGCATAGATACATACACACACAGATACACACAGAGATACATATACACACACATAGATACATACACAAAGAGATACATACACACTTACATAGATGCATAGACAGAGATATACATACATACACACTTGCATAGATACATACACACAGAAATACATACACACAAAAATACATGTACACTTACATAGATACATACACACTATATGCATACACACAGTACATACACACAGAGCAGTACATACACACTTACAAAGATACATACACACTTACATAGATACATACACACTACATAGACACATACATACACACAGCACATACACACGTACATAGATACATACACACCACATGCATGTACATCACATAGATACATACACAGAGTACATACACACTACATAGATACATACACACAGTACATGCACACTACATAGATACATACACAAATACATACACACACTGCATAGACACATACAATACACAGCTACGTACAGTATATAGATGCATATGCATACAGTACATAAACAGCACCTAAATACACATACAGACGACACATACACACGCAAGACACATAAACATACACGCACAGATACATACAAACACACAAGTACACAGCACACAAAGACGGATACAGACACACCGATACTGATACATACAGACACACACACACACCGATATATACAAATACGCAAGACACAGGCAATATGTACAGATATACAGCACACACAGATACATATCGCACGCACATACATACAAATCATGAACACCGGTGCAGATGCATACAGAAACACACAGCGATACATGCATACATGTACTCATATACAGACACAGATACACACAAATATGAAGACAGACACAAAGACACATACACACACAAAGACAAAGATCTCCCATATAGCCTTAACAGAATAAAGGGTCAAGTGCCGTTAGCGAGCACACGAGGGGGGTGGGTGGCCAGCACCACGCCAGGCCGCCTTTATCTCCCAAGTTGCAATGTTTACACACCGCACCAGATACTCTTTTGAGGCTGAGTCGATCTAGGGGAGATGCAGCACCGTTTGAGAGAATCGTCACCGGTGTTGATGGCCGTAAGCGGGAATCGAACTTGGGTCGCCGGGTTCGTAGCCCGGCGCGCTAAGCGCTGCGCCACCGCTCCCCACCACACACATCCTACTCGCACACACACAGACTCAAGGATGTATGTAAGACCGCCCCGGCCTGAAACCACACTGGGGTTCCGCAAGCCTCTCGTCAGGGTGCCTGGCAAGGAGGCGATGTTGAATGATCCTTGCCAGGACCTTTACGGGCACACTGAGGAGCGAGATGCCCCTGTAGTTATTACAATCGGTGCGGTCCCTATTCTTAAAGAGAAGGGGGCATCCTTCCGTTCTTACGGGACCCTTCCTGTGCTCCAGACGGTTTGAATGATGCCATACAGGGCAGTCTGCAGACAAGGCACCACCTTTCCTCAACATTTCACTTGCAGGATCATCTCTGCCCGGTGCTTGTCCTGCCTGGTCTCAGGCTCTGGATCGCCTTACCTACTTCCTCTATAGGTGGCATCTCCACCAGCCACTCACAGGGTGTGGCGACTTCTTCCAATATCTCAGGCACCACAGCCCCCGTGTTGTCTCATCTCATCTCATTATCTGAAACCGCTTAATCCTATATAGGGTCACGGTGGGCCGGAGCCTATCCCAGAAACACAGGGCGTAAGGCAGGAATACACCCGATGACGGGACGCCAGTCCATCGCTGGGCATTGCGGGACAATTATAGTCTGCGAGCCAATCAACCTATCCAGGAGCATGCTTTTGGACTGTGGGAGGAAACCGGAGTACCCGGCGAAAACCCACGCGGACACGGGGAGAGCATGCAAACTCCACACAGAAAGGCACCCGAGCCGAGAGATTCGAACCCGGGACCTTCTTGCTGTGAGGCGTCAGCGCTAACCACTGGGCCACCGCGCCGCCCCCGTGTTGTCCCGTGATGTTATTTAGGCTAAGAGGGTTCCGCTCCCCAAAAACCTCATCCTGCACTCAGTTTGTATTTAAGCTGGAAGACAGATGCTTATTGTTATAGCAGAAAGTACCCGGTGAGCTTGCAAGCTCTGGATGCGGGATTCCTGCGACTCAACACTGGCTCATATCTCTAACACTGACTCCTATCTCTAACAATGGCCGCTATCTCTAACACTGGACTCGTATCTCTAACATTGGCTCCCATCTCTATCACTGACTCCTATGTCTGACACTGGCACTTATCTCTAACACTGACTCCCATCTCTAACACTGACTCCTATCTCTAACAATAGATAGATGTTTATTATTACAATAGAAAGTATCCAGTGAGCTTGCAAGCTCTGCATGCGGGATTCCTGCGACTCTAGCGTTCAAACTGACCAACGTGACAACAACAACAACACCAATAACACCAAAGGGAGCTGATAGCAACAATCTGTGTATAAATGAAGCTCTAACCGTCATCAAAAACGTCAACAGCAGCAAACACGATTGCACACTTGCGCAAACTCACAGCACAAACTTGTACAGAGATGAAACCCCAACCATAATCATAAAGCAAACACAGCCGAGCACGGCGCAATTAATTAAACAGAGACAAGGGAAACGGCAGCATGGGAACAGAATCTAAGTTTATTAATACAACCACGAAAGGAAGGCGCTAATACTGCCATTCAAGCGATCCGTTCATTAGAATGCCTCTGGGTGACGTTTACAAGGAACCGTTTAAGCTGTGCAGTTCCTTTTAAGAGCTGTAACAGCGGGGAGGGGTAAGCAAGTTACAAGGTCTCAGGGCACCGGCGGGCGATTTAGTCAGCAGGGCAATTAACCGAGGGCAGCAGCGTGTCTTTGGGCTGTGGGAGGAAACCGGAGTACTTGGCGAAAACCGCACGCGGACACGGCAAGGGAGACGTAAACTGAGCGAATAATAATAATAGTTGCACTTCTAGAGCGCTTTTCACTCGAGGGTCACAAAGCGCTGCACACAGCTGTGGAGAGAACACAGAGAGGCGGAGGCACTCGATCTGGGAATCCAACCCGGGTTCTTCTTGCTGTGAGGCGACAGCGCTGCTCGCTGCTGCGCCACCGCTCCCTCGCAGATTAGCAACGCTCAGCAAACCTGCGGACCAGTCCTTCGCGGAGGTCAGAGTTCGAATCACGACTCCC
>JAZEWT010000017.1:18473490-18485626 GCA_036362905.1 Mordacia mordax
AAACACTCGATGCTTAATGAAAGTCATTAGTGTTGCTGGCGCGTTTTCCGTTTGTCTTTGCGAGTTCAGACTTTCAGAAAGAGTTGAATTTGATGTCTCTAAGCAGTTTAACAACAAGGCGAGGTGGTGGGGAGCGGTGGGCGCAGTGATTAGCGCGTTGGGCTCAACCCAGAGCCCCGTTCATGACGTGGTGCGTGAGCGCTGCCACACTCGGTCATGAGGGATTGAGAGAGTTTGAGAAGGTCGTCGTCTAGCAGTGGATAGACACTGACCCTGAGACTCGGTCTCGACACACTGACCATGAGACCCGTTGTCTCGACACTCACTCTGAGACACGGTCTCCAGGCTGTGACCCTGAGACACGGTCTCCAGACACTGATCATGAGACCCGGTCTTAAAAACCCTGATATTTAGACCAAAACTAACATTTTGTCTCTGACCTTGAGACCCGGTCTCTGGACGATGACCTTGAGACCCAGCCTCAAGACACTGACCCTGAGACCCGGTGTCTAGACTAAGACCCTGAGACCTAGTCTTCAGAAACTGACGCTTAGACTCGGTCTCTAGATACTGACCATGAGACCCGGTCTCTACACTATGATGCTTAGACGAGGTCTCCAGAATCTGACCCTTAGACCCAAACTAAATTCTAGACGAGGTCCTTTAAGCTAGGTCTCTAGAAACTGTCCCTTAGACAAAACATGTAATTCTAGACGATGACCTTAAGACCCGGTCCGTAGACAGTGACCAGCAGACCCCGGTCTGTAAATTCTGGCCCTAAGAACCAGTCTCTAGACATTGACCCTGAGACCCGGTCTCTAGAGACTGACCCTGAGATCCACTCTCTAGACACTGACCCTGAGACACGGTCTCTAAATACGGACCCTTAGACCAGATCTCTCAAAACTGACCCTTAGATCCAATTTTATCTCTAGAAGATGACCTTGAGACGTGGCATCTAGACATTCACCCTGAGACTCGGTCTCTAGACACTGACCCTGAGATTCTGCCTCTTGACTCTGAACCTGAGGCCCGGTCTCTCGACACTGACCCTGAGACTCGGTCTCTAGACTTTGACCCTGAGACACAGTCTCCAGACACTGACCATGAGACCCGGTTTTAAAAATCCTTATGCTTAGACCTAAATTAACTCTAGTCTCTGACCTTGAGACCTGGTCTCTAGAATCTAAGACCCGGTCTCTAAACTCAGACTATGAGATCTGGTCTCTAGCAACTGACGCTTAGACCTGTTCTCGAGACACTGACCCTGAGACCCCGTCTCTGGAACTTGACCCTGAGATACGGTTTCTAAACACTGACCATGAGACCCAGTGTGCAGACTCTGAAGCTGAGACCAGGTCTCTAGACAATGATCCTGAGACTCAGCCTGTGGACTCTAATCCTGAGACTCGGTCTCGAGAGTCTAACCCTGAGACTTGGTCTCTAGACACTGACCATGAGACCTGATCTCTAAACTATGACGCTTAGACCAGGTCTCTAGAATCAGACCCTTGGACCCAATCTAAACTCTAGATGCGGTCCTTGAGACCCGGTCTCTAGACGATGACTTTGAGACGCGGCCTCCAAACAATGACCCTGAGACCCATCTCCAGACACTGACCATGAGATCCAGTTTTTAGACACTGACCCTGTGACCTGGTCTCTAGACTCTGTGCCAGCGACCCAGTCTCTAGACTCTGGCCCTGAATCAAGGTCTATAAACTGACCCTTAGACCCAGTCTCTAGAAACTGACCTTTAGACAAAACCTAAACTCTCTCCAGACAGTGACCTTAAGAAACGGTCCCTAGACAGTGACCAGCAGACCCAGTCTGTAAATTCTCACCCTGAGACCAGGTTTTAAAAACCCTGATCTTTAGACCAGGTCTCTAGAAACTGACCCTTAGACCCAAACTAAACTTTACACTCTGACCTTGAGACGAGATCTCCAGATGATGACTTTGAGACACGGCCTCAAGAAAATGACTCTGCGACCCGGTCTCCAGACACTGAGCATGAGACCTAGTTTGTAGACACTACCCTGTAATCCGGTCTCTAGACTCTAATACCTAGTCTCTAGAATAAGACCCTGACCCTGAGACCCGATCTCTAGACACTGTCACCAATAAACGGTTTGTAGACTCTGACCCTGAGACCCGGTCTCTAGACACTGTGCCGGCGACCCAGTTTCTAGACTTTGACCCTGAAACAAGGTCTATAAACTGACCCTTAGACCCAGTCTCTAGAAACCGACCTTTCGACACAAACGAAACTCTCGACTGTGACCTTGAGACCCAGCCTCCAGACAGTGACCTTAACACCCCGTCCATAGACACTGACCAGCAGACCTGGTCTGTAAATTCTGACCCTGAAATCCAGTCTCTCCACTTTGACCATGAGACCCGGTGTCTAGATTCTGATCCTGAGACTCACTCTCTAGACACTGACCCTGAGACCAGATATTTACAAACACTGATATTTAGAACAAGTCTCCAGAAACTGACTCGTCGACGCAAACTAAACTCTAGACTCTGACCTTGAGACCCGGTCTCTAGACGATGACCTTGAGACCCGGACTCAAGTCACGAACCCTGAGACCCGGAGTCTAGACTCTAACCCTGAGACCTAGTCTCTAGAAATAGACCCTTAGATCCGGTCTCTAGACTCTAAGACCTAGTCTCTCGAATCAGACCCTGACCCTGAGACCCGGCCTCTAGACTCTGACGCGAAGATCCAATCTTTAGAAACTGACCCTAAGACTCGATCTCTAGAATCTAAGACCCGGTCTCTAGACTCAGACATGAGATCTGGTCTCTAGCAACTGCTGCTTAGACTCGGTCTATAGACACTGACCATGATACCCAGTGTGTAGACACTGACCCTGAGACCCGGTCTGTAGACTCTGACCTTGAGCCCCGGCTTTGAGACACTGACCCTCAGACCCGGTCTCTGGAATTTGACCCTTAGACCCAGTCTCTAGAAACTGACCTTTAGACACAAACAAAACTCTCGGCTCTGACCTTGAGACCCAGCCTCCAGACAGTGACCGTAAGACCCGGTCCCTAGACACTGACCAGCAGACCCAGTCTGTAAATTCTGACCCTGAGATCCAGTCTCGAAACTTTGATCCTGACACCCAGTCTCTAAATACTGACCTTGAGACCCACTCTCTAGACACTGACCCTTAACCCCAGTCTCCACAAACTCACCCTTAGACCCAAACTGAACTCTAGATGCGGTCCGTTGGACCAGGTCTCTAGACACTGACCCTGAGTCCCGGCCTCCAGATACTGACCATGAGACCCAATTTGTAGACACTGACCCTGTGACCTGGTCTCTGGACTCTAAGCCGGCGACCCAGTCACTAGACTCTGACCCTAAGACCATGTCCTTAAACTGACCCTCAGACCCAGTCGCTAGAACCTGACCTTAAGACACGGATCCATAGACACTGACCAGCAGACCCGGTCTGTAAATTCTGACCCTGAGACCCAGTCTGTAAACTTTGACCCTGATAACTGGTCTCTAGACACTGACCCTCAGACCGGGTCTCTGGAATTTGACCCTTAGACCCTATCTCTAGACACTGACCATGAGACCCAGTGTGTAGACTATGAATCTGAGACCCAGTCTCTAGACAATGATCCTCAGACCTGGTCTGTGGACTTTAAACCTGAGGCCCGGTCTTGAGAGTCTAACCCTGAGACTTGGTCTCGAGACTACGAGCTGGAGATCCAGACTCTAGACTGTGACCCTAAGACCAGGTCTCTAAACTGACCCTGAGACCCAGTCTCTAAGCTTCAACCCTGAGACACGGTCTCTAGACATTGACCCTGAGACCAGGTTTTAAAAACCCTGATCTTTAGACCAGGTCTCCAGAAACTGACCCTTAGACCCAACCTAAACTCTGATCTTGAGATCCGGTCTCTAGACGATGACCTTGAGACCTGGCCGCAAGACACGAACCCTGAGACCCGGAGTCTAGACTCTAACCCTGAGACCTGGTCTCTAGAAATAGACCCTTAGATCCGGTCTCTAGACTCTAAGACCTAGCCTCTAGAATCAGACCCTGACCCTGAGACCCGATCTCCAGACACTGACCCGAAGACACAATCTTTAGAATCTGACCCAAAGACTCGGTCTCTAGAATCTAAGACCCAGTCTCTAGACTCAGACCATGAGATCTGGTCTCTATCAACTGCTGCTTAGACCCTGTGTCTAGACACTGACCCTGAGGCCCGGCCTCTAGACACTGACCCTGAGACCCGGTCTGTAGACTCTGACCTTGAGACCCGGCTTTTAGACAGTGACCTTAAGACCTGGTTCCTGGAATTTGACCCTTAGACCCTGTCTCTAAACACTGACCATGAGACCCGGTTTCTAGACACGGACCCAAAGACCAGGTCTCCAGACACTCAGACCCGATCCAGAGACACTGACCCTGAGACCTGGTCTCTAGACTCTGGTACCGGGTAACTGGACACTGACCCTGAGACTCGGTCTCTAAAAACTGATCCTTCAACCCAGTCTACAGACAATGACCCAGAGACCCGGTATATAGACTCCAAACATGAGACCCAGTCTCCTTAGACCCAGTCTCTAGAAACTGACCCTGAGACCCGGTCTCTAGATTCTGGGAGCTGGTCTCCAGACTGACCCTGAGACCCGTTCTCTACACTGTGGGACCGGGTCTCTAGACACTGACCCTTAGACCCTGTATCTAGAAAATAATCGTAAGACCGAGTCTCTAGAAACTGACCCTTAGTTCCAATCTTTAGATTCTTACCCTTAGACCCAGTCTCTAGGTTCTGACCCTCAGACCCGGTTTCTAGACACTGAACTTGAGACTCGGTCTCTAGACACTGACCTTGAGACCCGGTCCCTAGACTTTAACCTTAAGACCTGGTCTTTCTACCCTGACACTAAGACCCAGTCTCTAGAAACGTATTCTTTGACCCAGTCTCTAGAAACTGACCCTCAGACCCGGTCTCGAGATTCTGAGACTGGATCACCAGACTCCCAGACCTGATCTGAAGAAACTGACCCTTTGACCCGGTCTCTAGACTCTGAGGACGGGTCTTCAGAATCTCAGACCCAATCCAGAGACGCTGGCCCTGACACCCGGTCTCTAGAAACTGCCTCTTAGACCGGGTCGCTAGACTCTGACCCTAAGACCCAGTCTCCAGAAACTGACCCTTAGTTCAAGTCTCTAGATTCTTACCCTGAGACCCAGTCTCTAGACTCTGACCCTTAAACCCAGTCTGTAGACGGTGAATCTGAAACCCTGTGTCTAGTTGTTGACCCTGGGAGCCGGTCTCTGAACACTGATCCTGAGACTTTGTCTCTCGACACTGACCCTGAGATCTGGTCTCTATACTCCGACCCTGAGACCCGGTCTCTAGACTCTTGGACCGGGTCTTGAAAACTGACCCTTAGACCCAGTCTCTGGTTCTAACCCTCAGACCCGTTCTCTGGACACTGACCCTGAGACTCGGTCTCTAGACAATGACGCAGTGACCTGGTCTCTAGACTTTATCCTTGAGAACCGGTCTCTAGACTCTTACCCTAAGACCTGGTCTCTAGACATAGAACATGAGACCCGGTTTCTAGATACCGACTCTGTGAGACCCAGTCTCGAGACTCTGACACTAAGACCTGGTCTCTAGACCCTGACCCTAAGACCCAGTCTATAGAAACTTATACTTAGACCCAGTCGCTTGAAACTGACCCTTGGTGCAGGTGTCTAGACTCTGAAATCGGGTCTCCAGACTCTCAGACCCGATCCAGAGACACTGACCCTGAGACCCGTTCCCTAGACTCTGGTACCGGGTAACTGGACACTGACCCTGAGACGCGGTTTCTAGAAACTGATCCTTAAACCCAGTCTATAGACAATGACCCAGAGACCCGGTATATAGACTCTGAACATGAGACCCAGTCTCCTCCTTAGACCCAGTCTCTAGAAACTGACCCTTAGTCCCAGTCTCTAGGTTCTGACCCTTAGACCCGGTCTCTAGACTCTGACCCATAAACCCAGTCTCCAGAAACTGAACCTTAGTCCCAATCTCTAGATTCTTACCCTGAGACCCAGTCTCCAGACTCTGACCATCAGACCTGGTCTCTAGACCCTGACCCTGAGACCCAGTCTCTAGAAACTGACCCAGAGACCCAGTTTCTAGATTCTGAGACCTGGTCTCCAGACTGACCCTGAGACCCAGTCTCTACACTGTAGGACCGGGTCTCTAGACACTGACCCTTAGACCCTGTATCTAGAAAATGATCATTAGACCCATTCTCTGGAAACTGACCCTTAGTCCCAGTCTCTGGATTCTTACCTTTAGACCCAGTCTACAGGTTCTGACCCTTAGACCCGGTCTCTCGACACTGACACTGTGACCTGGTCTCTCGACTCTGACCTTGAGACCCGGTCCCTAGATTTTAGTTTTAAGACCTGGTCTCTAGACCCTGACACTAAGACCCAGTCTCTAGAAACTTATTCTTGGACCCAATCTCTAGAAACTAACCCTTAGACCCGGTCTCGAGACTCTGAGACTGGGTCTCCAGACTCCCAGACCCGATCCAGAGACGCTGAACCTGAGACCCAGTCTCTAGACTCTGGTACCGGGTAACTAGACTCTGACCCTAAGACCAGTCTGTAGACTCTGACCCTCAGACCCAGTCTCTAGAAACTGACCCTTAGTGCCGGTCTCTAGACTCTGAGACCGGGTTTCCAGACTCCCAGACCCGATCTAGAGAAACTGATCCTTAGTGCCAGTCTCTAGACTCTAAGACCGGGTCTCCAGACACTCAGACCCGATCCAGAGACACTGACCCAGAGACCTGGTCTCCTTAGACCCCGTTTCTAGAAACTGATCGTTATCCTCGGGCTCTAGATTCTGAGACCCGGTCTCCAGGCTCTGACCCTGAGACCTGGTCTCTAGACTGTGGGACCGCGTCTCTAGACACTGACCCTTAAATCCAGTATCTAGAAAATATTCGTTAGACCCAGTCTCCAGAAACTGACCCTTAGTCCCAGTCTCTAGATTCTTACCCTGAGACCCAGTCTCTAGACTCTGACCCATAAACCTAGTCTGTAGACGGTGAATCTGAAACCCTGTATCTAGATACTGACCCTCAGACCCGGTCTCTAAACACTGACCCTGAGACTCCGTCTCTAGACACTGACCCTGAGACCTGGTCTCTAGACTCGGACCCTGAGACCCGGTGTCTCGACTCTTGGACCGGGTCTCTAAACACTGACCCTCAGACCCGGTCTCTAGACACTGACCCTGAGACTCCGTCTCTAGACACTGGTACCAGGTAACTAGACACTGACGATTAGACCCTGTATCTAGAAACTGATCGTTAGTCCCAGTCTCTAGATTCTTACCCTGAGACCCAGTCTCTAGACTCTGACCCTAAGACCTGGTCTCTAGACCCTGACCCTAAGACCCAGTCTCTAGAAACTTATGCTTTTTCCCAGTCTCTAGAAAATGACCCTTTGTGCAGGTCTCTAGACTCTGAGATCAGGTCTCCCGACACTCAGACCCGATCAAGAGACACTGACCCTGTGACCCGGTCTATGGACTCTGGTACCGGGTAACTGGACACTTACCCTGAGACACGGTTTCTAGAAACTGATCCTTAAACCGAGTCTATAGACAATGACCCAGATACCCGGTATATAGACTCTGAATATGAGAACCAGTCTCCTCCTTAGACCAAGTCTCTAGAAACTGACCTCAGACTCGGTCTCTAAACACTGACCCTGAGACACGGTCTCTAGACACTGACCCGGATATCTAGTCTGTAATCTCTGACCCTTAGACCCATTCTCTCGACACTGAACCTGAGACCCGGTTTCTAGACACGGACACTGGGACCCAGTCTCCAAACTCTGACCCGAAGACCTGGTCTCTAGACACTGAGACCCTGTCTCTGGACACTGACCGGGCACTAGACACTGACCCTGAGACCCAGTCTTTAGACTCTGACCTTGAGACCTAGTCTCTAGACACTGGGTCTCGGTCTCTAGACACTGACCCTGAGACCCAGTCTCTATACTCTGACTCTGAAACCCTGTTTCTGGATACTGACCCTGGAATCCGGTCTCTAGACACTAACCCTAAGACCAGGTTTCTAGAAACTGACCCTTAGACAGTGTCTCTGGACACTGACCCTAAGACTTGGTGTCCAGACATGGACCCTGAGACCCAGTCTGTAGACGGTGAATCTAAAACCCTGTATCTAGATACTGACCCTGGGACCCGGTCTGTAAACACTGACCCTGAGACACCATCTCTCGACACTCACCCTGAGACCCGGTCTCTAGACTCTTGGGCTTGGTCTCTAGACACTGATTCTTAGACCAGGTCTCAAGAAACTGACACTTAGACCCGGTCGCTAGACTCTGACAGACCCGGTCTCTAGACTCTGGGACCAGATCTCTAAACATTGACCCTTAAACCCTGTCTCTAGATACTGATGCTTAGACCCAGTCTCTAAAAACTCACCCTTAGTCCGAGTCTCTAGATTCTTACCCTGAGACCCAGTCTCAGGGTAAGAATCTCAGGGTCAGAGTCTGTAGACCATGACCCTTAGACCCTGTCTCTGGACACTGACCCTGAGACTCGGTCTCTGGACTCTTGGACTGGGTCTCAAGACACTGACCCTTTGATCCGGGCTCTAGAAACTGACCTTGAGACCCAGTCTATACACACTGAAACTGAGATCCGGTCTTTAAACTCTGGGACAGGGTCTATATTTACTGACCCTTAGACCCGATCTCTAGAAACTGACGCAGAAACCCGTATTCTAGAAACTCGCCCTTAGATCCAGTCTATAGACTCTGACCCTTAGACCCAGTCTCGAGATACGCACCCTGAGACCGGGTCTCTAGAAACTGAACCTGACACCTGGTCTCTAAACCCTGAATTTGAGACCCAGTCTCTAGACTCTGACCCTTAAACCCAGTCTGTTGACTCTTACCCTATCTCTGGATACTGACCCTGCAACCCGGTCTATAGACACTAACCATGAGACACGGTCTCTAGACACTGACCCTGAAATCCAGTCTGTAAACTCTGACCCTTGGACCCATACTCTCGACACTGAACCTGAGACTCAGTCTCTACACGCTGACTCTGAACCCCCCTTTTCTAGATATTGACCCTGGGACCTGGTTTCAAGACACTGACCCTAAGACCAGGTTTCTAGAAACTGACCTTTAGACCGAGCCTCTAGACAATAATCCTGAGACTTAGTCTGTAGACTCTGACTCTTATATTCAGTCTCTAGACACTGATACTAAGACCCGGTGTCCAGACATGGACTCTGAGACCCAGTCTCCAGACTCTAACCCTCAGACCCGGTCTCTGGACAATGACCCTGAGACTGGGTCTCTCGACATTGACCCTAAAACCCAGTCGTAAGACATTGACCTTGAGACTCAATCTCTAGACACTGTCCCTGGGACTCGGTTTCTGGAGAGTCACCCTGTGACCCCGTCTGTAGACTCTGAGTCTGATATCCAGTCTGTAGACACTGACCCTTAGACCCATTCTCTCGACACTGAACCTGAGACCCGGTCTCTAGACACTGATACAAAAACTCGGTCTCCAGAAACTTACAATTAGACCCAATCTGTAGACTCTGACCCTGAGATCTGGTCTCTGGACATTAACCCTGAAACCTGGTCTCTAGACGCTGTCGCTGAGACCAGGTCCATAGACACTGAACCTGAGACACGGTTTATAGACATGGACACTGAGACCCAGCCTCAAGACTCTGACCCTAAGACCTGCTCTCTAGACCCTGAGACCCTGTCTTTGGACACTGACCGGTCTCGAGACACTGAACCTGATACCCGGTCTCTATAAATTGACCGTTAAAACCAGTCGAAAGACTCTGAGACCCTGTCTCTAAACCCTGACACTGAGACCCTGTCTCTAGACACTAACCCTGAGACCCAGTCTCTAGACACTGACCCTGAGACCCAGTTTGTAGTCTCGGACCCTTAGACCCGGCTTCTAGACACTGACACTGAGACCCGTGCTGTAGACTCCGACCTTTAGAGGCAGTCTCTAAACACTGAACCTGAGACCCGGTTTCTAGACACGGACCCTGAGACCCAGTCTCCAGACACTGAACCTAAGACCCGGTCGCTAGACTGTGACCCTAAGACCTGCCTCTCGACACTGTCCCTAAGACTCGGTCTCCAGACACTGAACCTGATACCTGGTTTCTAGACACGAACATTGGGACCCAGTCTCAAGACTCTGCCCCGAAGACCTGGTCTCTGGACCCTGAGACCCTGTCTCTGGACACTGACCGGGCTTAGATACTGACCTTGAGACCCAGTCATTAGACTCTGACCCTAAGACCCGGTCTCCAAACACTGGGTATTTAGACACTGAGCCTGAGACTAGGTATTATAGATATTGATCCTGAGACCCATTCTCTGCATGTTGACTCTGAAACCCTGCTTCTAGAAACTGATCCTTAGACCGAGTCTGTAGACACTGACCCTGAAATTTAGTCTGTAGACTCTGACCCTTAGACCCAGTCTCTAGACATTGACCTTGAGACTTTGTCTGTAGACTCTGACTCTTATATTCAGTCTCGAGACACTGATACTAAGACCCGGTGTCCAGACATGGACTCTGAGACCCAGTCTCCAGACTCTAACCCTCAGACCAGGTCTCTGGACAATGACCCTGAGACTGGGTCTCTCGACACTGACCCTAAAACCCAGTCGTAAGACATTGACCCTGAGACTCAATCTCTAGACACTGTCCCTGGGACTCGGTCTCTGGAGAGTCACCCTGTGACCCCGTCTGCAGACTCTGAGCCTGATACCCAGTCTGTAGACACTGACCCTTACACCCATTCTTTCGACACTGAACCTGAGACCCAGTCTCTGCACGCTAACTCTGAAACCCTGCTTCTAGAAACTGATCCTTATACCGAGTCTGTAGACACTGACCCTGAGACCCGGGCTGTAGACTCCGACCGTTAGACCCATGCTCTCGACACTGAACCTGAGGCCCAGTCTCTAGAATACTGAACCCAAGACCCTGTCGCTAGACTGTGACCCTGAGACCCGCCTCTAGACACTGTCCCGAAGACTCGGTCTCCAAACACTGAACCAGGGTCCTGGTTTCTAGACACGGACACTGGGACCCAGTCTTAAAACTCTGCCCTGAAGACCTGGTCTCTGGACCCTGAGACCCTGTCTCTGGACACTGACCGGGCTCTAGACACTGACCCTGAGACCCGGTCTTTAGACTCTGACCCGAAGACCTGGTCTCTAGAAACTGATCCTTAGACCTAGTCTATAAACACTTGCTCTGAAATTTAGTCTCTAGACACTAACCCTTAGACCCAGTCTGTAAACTATGCCCCTGAGACCCGGTCTCAGGACCCTGACACTAAAACCCAGTTGCTCGAAATATATGCTTCGACCCAGTCTCTAGAAACTGCCCCTTAGACACGGTCTCTAGACTCTGAGACCGGGTGTCCAAACTCTCAAACCCGATCTAAAGACACTGACCCTGAACCCCAGTCTCTAGACTCTGACTCTGAAACCCAGTGTGTGGACTCTGGCCCTGAGACCCTGTCTCTGGACACTGACCCTTAGACCCGGTATCTAGAAACGGATCCTTAGACCCGGTCTCTAGAAGCTGACCCTTAGATCAAGTCTCCAGACATTGACCCTGAAACACAGTCTCTAGACTCTGACCCTGAGACCCAGTATCTTGACACTGAGACCCGGTCTCTAGACCCTGATCCTGAGACCCGGTCAAAGATACAGAGCCTGAGATCCCGTCTCTGGACCTAGACACCAAGATCTGGTCTCTAGACTCTGACCCTCAGACCAGGTTTCTTGACTCTGACCCTTAGACCCAAACTAAACTCTCGACTCTGACCTTCAGACCCGACCTCAACTCCACACTTTTCACCATCAGTCCAACAAACTCAAGACTCTACACCCAAGTGCCCCGTCTCGTCTGAACCAATGGGTCTTCGCGGTAAGTTCAATGTGGCTTCTCATTGGTCGACCGGCGGCTTGTAGTGCCAGGCTTTGTGGTTAAAGTTCTGCTGGAGACCTCTGGGAGGAGGAGGAGGAGGAGGAGGAGG
>JAZEWT010000017.1:18487478-18502495 GCA_036362905.1 Mordacia mordax
TTTGTGAGTGTGTGAGTGTGTGTGAGTGTGCGTGTGAGTGAGAACGTGTGTGTGTGTGAGTATGTGAGTGTGTGGGTGTGTGTGTGAGTGTGTGTAAGTGTGTGTGTGAGTGTGTGTGAGTGTGTGTGTGAGTGTGTGTGTGTGAGTGAGAACGTGTGTGTGTGAGTATGTGAGTGTGTGTGTGAATGTGTGTGAGTGTGTAAGTGTGTGTGTGTGTGTGAGTGTGTGTGAGTGTATGAGTGTGTGTGAGTGTGTGTATGAGTGTGTGTGTGAGTGTGTGTGTGAGTGTGTGTGTGTGTGAGAACGTGTGTGTGTGTGAGTGTGTGCATGAGTGTGTGTGTGAGTGTGTGTGTGAGTGAGAACGTGTGTGTGTGTGAGTGTATGTGAGTGTGTGAGTGTGTGTGTGAGTGTGTGAGTGTGTGTGTGAGTGTGTGTGTGAGTGAGTGTATGTGAGTGTATGTGTGTGTGTGAATGTGTATGAGTGTGTGTGAGTGTGTGTGTGAATGAGAACGTGTGTGTGTGTGAGTGTATGTGAGTGTGTGAGTGTGTGTGTGTGTAAGTGTGTGTGTGAGTGTGTGTGTGAGTGTGTGTGAGTGCATGAGTGTGTGTGAGTGAGTGTGTGTGTGAGTGAGAACGTGTGTGTGTGTGAGTGTATGTGAGTGTGTGAGTGTGTGTGTGAGTGTGTGTGAGTGTGTGTGAGTGTGTGTGTGAGTGAGAACGTGTGTGTGTGAGAGTGTGTGTGAGTGTGTGAGTGTGTGTGTGAGTGTATGTGAGTGTGTGTGTGAGTGAGTGTGTGTGAGTGTGTGTGAGTGTGTGAGTGTGTGTGTGTTTGTGTTAGAGCGTGTGTGAGCGTGTGTGTGTTTGTGTTAGAGCGTGTGTGTGTTTGTGTTAGAGCGTGTGTGTGAGCGAGTCCTTGTGTGAGTGAGAGTGGGAGCGGTGGCGCAGCGGTTAGCGCGCTGGGCTACAAACCCGGCGACCCGAGTTCGAATCCCGCTCACGGCCACGACACCAGTGACGATTTCCTAAAACGGTACCGGGCCTCCACTAGGTTGACTCAGCCTCAAATATGTACCTGGTGCAATGTCTAAACATTGCTACTGGAGAGACAAAAGCGAACGGGCGTGGTGCTAGTCACCCATCTCCTTGTGTGTCGTGTCGACCTTCATTGATGCTCGCAAACAGCACTTATCCTGCGGTCTCTTAAGGCTATATGGGTGGTCTTTGTCTGCTTTTGTGAAAGTTTGTGAGCGTTTATATGAGTGTGTGTGTTGACACAATAGGGAGCATAGGTGGTGCATCTGCCAATCATCTTGGTCAGGCAACCCATAGCACCTGGGACTGTCCCGTGACCTGTGGGCGAGCCTTGGACACTTCACGTGGCTTTAAGGTGCACATGGCCTGGCACAGGCGCCGTGGTGACGTCACTACCATTTAGTGGCGAATGGCGGCTGTTGTTGTTGTGTGTGTGAGTGTGTGAGTGTGTGTGTGAGTGTGTGTGTGTGAGTGTGTGTGTGTGAGTGTGTGTGTGAGTGTGTGTGTGAGAGTGTGTGTGTGAGAGTGTGTATGTGTGTGTGAGAGTGTGTGTGTAAGAGTGTGTGTGTGTGTGCAAATGCGCGTGTGTGTCAGTATGTGCATGAGCCCGTATGTGAGCGCGCGTGTGTGTGAGCGAGCGTGTGTGAGCATGTGTGTGTGTGTGTGAGCGTATTTCTGTGCGCGCGTGTGTGTGCGCGCGTGTGTGTGAGCGCGTGTGTGTGCGCGCGTGTGTGTGTGTGAGCGAGCGCGTGTGCGTGTGCGCGCGTGTGCGCGCGTGAACGTGTATTGGACTGGGTCAGTGTGCGTGTGGGCGCGTGTGTGTGTGTGTGCCTGAACGTTGGTGTGTGAGTGGGTGGATGTGTGAGTGTGTGAGCATGTGTATGACCGTGTATGTGAGTGGGTGAGCGTGTGTGTGTGTATGTGTGTGAGTGGGTGGGTGGCCAGCACCACGTGTGCGTGGGGTTATTCAGCCATCGCAGTAATTTCAGGCCGAGTGGACCTAGTGCACACACACACGTGGTGTGTGTGTGTGTGTGCCTTACGCGAACTCGTGATAATGCTCGCTCGTGATGGCTCGTGTGGATTTTAATCACAGAGAAACATTAATCGACTAAAATTTATAGTGGGTCTGCAGACTTAAATCAATCAATTCCGCCTTCTCTCCGCTCTCCCCATGTCCCCTCTCCCTCGAGTTCTCCCTCTCTCTTCGCTCTCTCTCCCTCTCCCTCCGCTCTCCCCATGTCCCCTCTCCCTCGAGTTCCCTCTCTCTCTCTCTCCGCTCTCTCTGAGCGAGGATGTGAATACTTTCGAAATTGAATGAGCGTGCGAGCATTCGAAATTACAAACTGTATTTAAGGGGTGGGTCACGGGTTGTTATTTATCGTATAGATTGTATACTGTCTTGATTATATATTTTTCTGGTTGGACAATTTGCAATAAAATGGGACTTAAAAGTCAAAGTCTGCCTTTATTTGTTTTTGCCGATCAGTAAACAAGTCACTCCTGTATATTTACGAATATGGTTCAAACCACACTCTCGGCGTTTTCGTCTTTTTAAAAAATATATATATTTCTACCAATTTTTTTTTTACAATCTGAACAAAAGACCCCCTCACTCTCTCCCAAACTCACTCTCTCACCCTCACCCTCTCACCGTCTCATCGTTACTCTCTCACCCTCATCCCCTTATAATACAGTCGTGTTTAAAACTTGGGGAAAGTAGCATTAAAACCAAAGGGTAATAATATTAATAATAGCGAGTCCCGTAGTGCGAGGACCCGGTGGCGACCCCCCTTGACCCTACACTACGGCAGCATTGAGAAGAGCCTCACTCATGTGCAGGTTCACCCTCTCATCAGACACGCGGCACCACGTCTCCTCCCTAGCCCAGAGAGTGGAGGAAGATCCCAATCGTCCTGTCACCAAACACGCGGCACAACGCCTCCTCCCTAGCCCAGTGAGTGGAGGAAGATCCCAATCCTCCTCTCATCAGACACGCGGCACAACGCCTCCTTCCTAGTCCAGTGAGTCGAGAAAGATCCCCTCTCTCTCACCCTGGTGTCCTCCCTCTCTCCCTGCTCTCTCTTTAATTTTCGCTGATGAGTTACAAAAAATGTCGCTTCTATATTTGTGAACTTCGGTTTAATGATCCATTCAGCGGTTTTTATTCTTGTTTCTCCTTGGCAAACTTTTTTCCGATGCAAACAAAAGAATCTCACTCTCTCTCTCTCTCACACCATCATCACCCTCTCACCCTCACTTTCTCACCCTCTCTTGTTTTCTCACCCTCTCTCTCTCTCTCGCGCGCGCTCTCTCTCTCTCACCCTCATCCCTTTCTTTTAAACATATATATTCATATTCATATCTTTATAGTTTTTATACAAAAAAAAGGAGAATAGCATAAAACTAAAATATAATAATTCCCGTAGTGCGAGGACCCGGTGGCGACCCCCCTTGTCCCTACACTACGGTAGCATTGAGAAGAGCCTCACTCGTGTGCAGGTTCACCCTCTCATCAGACACGCGGCACAACGCTTCCTCCCTAGTCCAGTGAGTGGAGGAAGATCCCAATCCTCCTGCCAGCTGCGCTCAATGTCGGAACTCCGGCCGGATTCTGGCGGAGAGCAGCGATTTGAAAATGCGACAGTGGCTTGGTGAGCATTGCTCCTCTACGGATACTCTCCTCGCCCTGTAAATAGCGAGTCTGGGATTATTTATAATAAAATAAACTCAGTCTTCTTCCTCTCTGCTTTCTTTGCCTTTAAACCCAAATATAAGAATTTTGGGTGGGAAAATGGAGTTTGTCGACCCCTCTCTCTCCCCCGTCTCCACCTCCTCCCCTCTCTCTCCCCCTCTCTCCCCTCCCAACCCTCTCTCCTATCTCTTCACCCCTTCTCTCTCTCCCCCTCTATACCAAGACAAAGGTCCCCCAAGTAGCCTTGGATTATTTCGGTCAAGTACTGGTCGTGAAGTCTGTAAAGGCGGACAGGCACACGAGGGGGAGGGGTGGCTAACACCACGCCCGGCCGCCTTTGTCTCCCCAGTGTTGATTTTTACACACAGAACAAGGTACTCTGTTGAGGCTGAGTCGACCTAGGGGATAACTGCGATCGCCACTGTCGTGGAATGGACGGATTCGTATTGCAGCACGCTAACCGCTGCGCCACCGCTCCCCCGCACACCCACCTGCTGACCAGCAAACACTCACCCGGCCACTCACTGAACCAGCCACTCACCGACTCGCTCACCTGCTCACCCACCTGCTCATCCACCAGCTCACTCACATACCCACTCACTGACTCACCGCAATTATTCATCCACTCACTAAATCAGCCACTGTACACCGCACTAGGTGCTCAGTTGAGGCTGAGTCGACCTAGGGGAGGCCCAGGACGACCGGTTCGGATATTCAACACTGGTGTTGGTGGCCGGGAGCGGGATTCGAACTCAGGTCGCCGGGTTTGTAGCCCCAGCGCGCTAACCGCTGCGCCACCGCTCCCCCACCAAACTCACACTCAGACACACACACACACCGACACACCCAGAGACACGCACACAATGACACACACAGTGACACACACAGTGACAAACAGCAACGCACACAAAGACAAAGATCCCCCGTGTAGCCTTAACGCACCGTAGCGTCAAGTGCCGTTTGCGAGCACCAATGAAGGTCGACACGGCACAGGAGGGGGTGGGTGACCAACACCACACCCGGCCGCCTTTGTCTCCCTAGTGGCAACATTTTCACATTACACGAGGTACTCATTTGAGGCTGAGTCGACCTAGGGGAGGCCCAGGACGACCGGTCCAGAAAATCGTCGCCGGTGTTCGCCGTGAGCGGGATTCGAACTCGGGTCGCCGGGTTTGTAGCCCAGCGCGCTAACCGCTGCGGCACCGCTCCCCACAAAGTGACACACACACTGACACACACGCAATAAAACACACGGTGACACACAATGAAGCCAGTGACACACACAGTGACATACAGTAACACACACGGTGATGAACACAGTGACACACACACAGTGACACACACACACAATGACACACAGAGTGACAAAGACAGCGACACACAGTGACACACACACAGAGAGTGACACACACGTAGTGACACACACAGTGACATACAGTAACACACACGGTGATGAACACAGTGACACACACACAGTGACACACACACACAAAGTGACACACACAGTGACAAAGACAGCGACACACAGTGACACACACGCAGTGACACACACACACGCACGGTGTGTGCGCGTGTCAGTACGGTTTATCTCCTGCGCGAGGTGTCAGTCTCGCCGCGTCGCCCTAGTCTCGCACAGGGGACCCTGACGATGTTAATTGACGCCCGTTAATTGGCTGCGAACAGAGAGAGAGACTCGTTCATTTAGCCGCGGCGCTAGGGAACTGCCTTAATTACAGTGTGTGTACGTGTGTGTGTGTGTATTGGGGGTAGTGCTGGTCACCCACCCCCTTATGTGCCGTGCCGACCTTCACAGGCGCTACTCGCTAACGGCACTTGACCCTACAGCCTGTTATGGCTACACGGGGGAGCTTTGTCTTGCGTGTGTGTGCTGTGTGTGTGTGAATGTGTGGGGAGCGGTGGCGCAGCGGTTAGCGCGCCGGGCTACAAACCCGGCTGTGACCCGAGTTCGATTCCCGCTCACGACCACCGACACCAGTGACGATTTTCTGGAACCGGTGCTGGGCCTCCCCTAGGTCGACTCAGCCTCAAATGAGTACCTGGTGCAATGTGTAAGCATTCGTAAAAGGGAGACAAAGGCGGTCGGGAGTTGTGTGAGGGATACACCAAACACCCCCCGTGTAGTATTAACAGACTGTAAGGTCAAGTGCTGTTAGCGAGTCGCACCTATGAAGGTCGGCACGGCACACTAAGGGATGGGTGACCAGCACCACGCCCGGCCGCCTTTGTCTTCCTAGTGGCGATGATAACTACATACTGTACCAGGTACTCATTTGAGGCTGAGTCGACCAAGGGGAGGCCCAGGACCGGTTTTAAAAAATTGTCACTGGTGTCGGTGGCCATGAGTCAGGAATCGAACTCGGCTCACAGCCGGTTTGTTGCCCGGCGCGCTAACCGCTGCGCCACCGCTCCCCAAACACTCACCGACTCACACACACTGACACACACACACTCACCGAAACACTGACACACGCGTACACACTCACCAACACACTGACACACACGTACACACTCACCGGCACATATACGTACACACACACTGACTCACACACGCGTACACACTTACCGAAGCACTAACACATACACACTGACACACACACCCACCTACACCCTCACGCTGTCTCAGTACACACACGCGCACACACACACACACACACGCGTATTAAGGTCAGATGTACTCTAATCCATCAGAGAGCTGTCACTTTGGGGAAGTACGGAAAAAATAGGGAAGAGGGTGGGTACAAACTGGGCAACCCAGCTTATCAAGTGAGCCTATCCCCTCCCGCGCCTCGCCCATCGCCGCGTCAAACGCGTGTGCGTGCACCGAGCCTGGCACACGCCAAATGGTGACGTCACCGCCACGTGTTGACGGGTTGCTACATGGGCGTAGCCAACGTGAGAATTGTGTGTAGGTGTGTTTGGGTGTCGGGGGAAGGAGTGGTGGCGCAGCGGTTAGCGCGCTACGTTACGAGCCCAGCTACCTGAGTTCGATTCCCATCAGCACCAGTGACGATTTTTTTTTACCGTTCCCGGGTCTCCCCTAGGTCGACTCAGCCTCAAAGGAGTACCTGGTGCGGTGTAAACATTGCTACTCGGGAGACAGAGGTGGCCAGACGTGGTGCTGGTCACCCATCTCCTCGTGTGCCTTGTCCACATTCATAGGTGCTCGCTAAAAGCACTTGACCCTACGGTCTGTAAAGGCTGCACGGGGGATCTTTGTCTTTGTTGTGTATGTACGGGGGTCTCCTCTATGTGCAGGGGTGTGAGCGTGTGACTCGTGGGGGAGCGGTGGCGCAGCAGTTAGCACGCTGGGCCACAAACCAGGCGACCCGAGTTTAAATCCCGCTCAGAGCCACCAACACCAGTGGCGATTTTCTGAACAAGTCCTGGGCCTCCACTAGGTCGACTCAGCCTCAAATTAACAACGTGGGACGGTGTGTAATCATCGTCACTAGGGAGACAAAGGCGGCCGGGCGTGGTGCTGGTCACTCACCCCCTCGTGTACTATGCTGGTTTGCATAGGTGCTCGCTAAAAGCACTTGACCCTACAGCACATTGTTTGGGATATACGGGGGATCTTTTTCTTTGTCCGTGTGGCTCCGATCTTGGTAAACATTTTAGAGGTCCATGTATGTGCGTTGCGTGTCATGCATGTTCTACGTTCCACCCGCTGAGGCTCAATTCGCACGTGGTTTGACAGGCGAGGACCCGCTTGGCTCAGTTCGTCTCGATTCTCAGAAATGCACCGACAGGCGGTGGTGCACGGCCTCGAATGCGGGGCGGTTGCGGTCGAGAGCGTTGACGGAACGGCAGCTGAAGGGATGGAACGTGTTCCCGGGGGACTACCGCGGAGACGGAGCATCGGAATCGGCCCGTGCTGCGCAGAGACGGCGGATCAGCGGATCATTAAACCCGAGGATCGCCGGAGCTGACGACGGCGGCGGCGATGACGGCTTGAGGAGGGGGGGCTTCAGCAGTGTCACTGAACATGGCTGACGATGGAGCGTCACTATGACGTCATAGCGTCGATCAATGACCTTGCTGTAGGGGCGTGACGGTGAGCAGCGGTGTCGTGACGGTAACGGCACGATGACTTAGACCTATATGCCTCACAGCAAGACTCACCCGCGTTCGATTCTCGGCTCGGTTGCCACCTTTCTTTGTGCAGTTCCCGTCTCTCTCTCTCTCCCTTCCTGTGTCCTGCTGACTAAATTGCCCTTGGTCCACTGACATATTGTAACTTGTTTAAGCCTCCCCACGTTAATACAAACTGATTCCCATCTCGAACACTGAGACTCCCATCTCTAACACCGTGATTATCATCTCTAACACTGTGACTCCTTTCTCTAATACTGACTCCCATCTCTAACACTGTGGCTCCCATCTCTAATACTGACTCCCATCTCTAACAATGACTCCCATCTCGAACACTGTAACTCTCATCTCTAACACTGTGACTCCTATCTCTAACACTGTGAGATTGGAGTCACAGTGTTACAGACGACAGTTTATATTTAATCTTTAAGGCACCGTGGAGCTATGAAGCTATTTTTAACAATTGTCCAGCGAGGAGGGGTAAGAAAGTAACAAAGCCTCGGGACACCGGGGACAATTTAGTCAGCAGGACAAATAACTCGCGCAGCAGCGTTTCCGTGGACTGTGGGAGGAAACCGGAGCACCCGGCGAAAGGTAACGCGGACACTAACGAGAGAGTGAGAATCAAACTCCACAAAGAGAGAGAGAGAGGCGACGCAACCCGAGCCAGGAATCGAACCCGGGTTTAATTCGCGCTGTGAGACGACAGCGCTGCGCAGTGCCCAGCCACCGTGCGAGCGGCCTTCACCCGGTAGAGCAATTGCAGGGGCTGCGCCTTCACCTCCCGTGGCCCGTGCTGGGTGATTTGCAGGAAACGACAAGTGACACCTCGCGTTCCTTTGTCTCTCGTTACAAAGCTCCCCCACATAGCGCACACGGGCTGCCAGGGCAAGAGCGAACAGCGAGCCGCACAATGCTGGGCGACACGGCACACCATGGGGCATGGGTGGCCAACACCATGCCCGACCGCCTTTGTCTCCCAAGGGGCGATATTTGCTACACGCCGCAGCGGGTGTTCGTTTAAGGCTGAGTCAATCTAGGGGAGAAGGTGCATTGGTCTGGTAGCGCTGGGGAGCATAACCACTGCACTACCGTCTCCCATCCCTCCCACCCACCCCACAATGCACAGAGATTAACATACGAACACAATCACACACACAATCACAGACACACAATCATACACAATCACAGACACATACACAATCACACACACACAATGAAATACACACACAATCACCGACACATACACAATCACACACACACAATGAAACACACACACAATGACACACGAACACACACATGAACACACACAATCACACACACTCACATGAACACAATCACACACGAACACACACACTGACACACACAATCAAACGCAATCACACACAAACACACACACAATGACACACGAACACAATCACACACACGCAAACACACAATCACACACACACACGCACACACACGATCACGCACACAATCACACATGAATACACACACAATCACACAGAATCACAGACACACTCACAAACACACACAATCGCACACACACAATCACACACGGACACACACGAACGCACACACAATCACACACACGAAATACACACACAATCACACCCGAACACATACATAATCGCACAAGAGCGCACACACAATTACACACAATCACACACGAACACAATAACACACAGAATTACACACGAACACAATAACACAGAATAACACAAGAACACACACACACACAATCACACAGAATTACACACAAACACAATAACACACAGAATTACACACGAACACAATAACACACAGAATCACGAACACAATTACACTCAAAATCACACACGAGCACAATAACACACAGAATCACACACGAACACACACAGAGTCACACACGGCCACACACACACATCTATCAACATAAGGCAAAGGTAACCCGATAGCCTTTAACTGCCTATTGAGGCAAGTGCCGTTATTAAGGCGAGCACGGCAGCAGGGGGTGGGGGTGACAATCACCCACGCCCGGCCGCCTTTGTCTCCCCGAAGGCGATGTTTCGATAGCAGGTACGCGTATGGAAGCACGTGGGGCCCCCATATCGGTGGAAGGCCCGGTTGGTGGTGGGTGCGAGGAGGTAAAACCTCTGTGGGTGTCTAGTGGAGCGCGTATTCATTAGTATTCGTGGAGCATACGGGCAGGCTAAGCTGAACCGACACACACACACACACACGCACACCGACACGCTGATACATACACGCGCACGCGCGCACACCGACATGCTGATGCATACACACCGACACACACACCGACACACACACACACGCACACCGACACGCTGATACACACACATCGATACATATACGCCGCTACACACATACACACTGACACACACACACACACACACCGACACGCTGATACATACAAGCGGACACACGCACACCGACACGCTAATACACACATACACCGATACACACATGCCGATACATACACTCACACCGACACATACGCACCGACACACTGATACAAACACGCGGACACACGCACACCGATACACTGATACATAAACGCGGACACACACGCGCACGCTGATACATACACACCGATACATACACGCTAATACACACACATACACACCGTCATACACACCGATACATACACACATACCGATACATACACAGACACCGATACACATACACACCTATACACACACGTACACACACACGCGGACAAAGGCACACCAACACGCTGATACATACAAACACCGATACATACACACACACCAACACATACACAGACACCGATACATACACGCCAATACACGCACACTCCGATGCACCCATACACACTGACATGCTAATACACACACACACACCGATACATACACGACGACACATACACACACCGACACATACACACATACACACCGATATACACACGGATACATACATGTCGATACATATACACACATCGACATATACATACACACCGACACGCTGATACATACACGCGGACACATACACACACACCGACACATATACACACACACACACACACCGACACGCACACACACGCCGATACATACATGCGCATCGACACACTAATACATAAATATCGATACAAAGACACTGCACATACACAGATAAACACCGATACACACACCCAGATGCACACCCTGATACACATACATACACCCAGACATACACAGCGACACACGTACATACACACGCAGACACACACACACCGATGCACTGACACACATACACAAATACATACACACTGACACATTATGCACATACACACAAACACACAAAGACAAATATCCCCCGTGTAGTCTTAACAGACTGTAGGGTCAAGTGCCGTTAGCTATCACACCGACACACACACACCGATACACACACTAACACACATACACGCACACACACCGATACACACAAACAGATATAAACACATACACACACTGACACACGTACATACAAACCGATACACACCGATATGCACACACACTGACACATGCGCACACACACACACACCGATACACACATTGACACACCGACACACATGCAAACCAACACATACACACCGACACACACACATACACACCGATACACACACATACACCGATACACACACTAACACACATACACGCACACACACCGATACACACAAACAGATATAAACACATACACACACACCGACACACATGCAAACCAACACATACACGTCGATGCACAAACACACACACCGATACACACACCGACACACATACACACAAATACATACACCGATACACACATACCGATACACATATCGACACACACACAGGTACACACACCGATACACACACCGACACACACACAGATATACACACCGAAACATACACACACAGACACACTGATGCACACACAGACACCAACATACACACACAGACCGACACATACACTTACACACATACAAAACAAGATAAAGATCCTCCGTGTAGCCTTAACAGACTGCAGGGTCAAGTGCTGTTAGCGAGTAGCAGCGATCAAGGTCGACACGGCACATGAAGGGGTGGGTGACCAGCACTACGCCCGACCGCCTTTTTAAACACACAGTAAATTACATTAGAATCCCCCTCCATCATCATTATCAATACCCGTTAAATCCTTACGGGGTCGCAGGGGGCCAGAGCCTATCACGGCAGACAGAGGGCGCAATGTGGGGCTATACCCATGATGTGACGCCAGCACATCGCAGGGCACACCTTTTTGGGGCAATTTTCTCAGCAGGCCAATTAATTTGGACAGCCGCGTGTGTTTGGACGGTGGGGGGAAACCGGAGTACGCGGAGAAAAACAACGCGGACACTGGGGGCGAGAGAGAGAGAGAGAGGCGCAAATTCCACACAGAGAGGCACCCGAGCCGGATATCGAACCCAGGCATTCTCGCTGTGCCGCGACAACGCTACTTACTGCGCCATCGCAGACCCCCTGCAAAGATAATGATTTTGAAGATGCTGGTACCAGCTGTGACCCAAACACTGACCTTAATCTTGACAATAACCCTGACCCTGAACATAACACTGTAGCCAATGAAAGATCTGGACATCGTCCCATCAGTGAGATCCTCCGGCAGGCGAGGCTGCGGTGGCTGGGTCATGTAGCCCACGTTGCCAGCCACCGCATAGGTGGGTGGGTGAGTGACTGGGTGAGTGGGTGGGTGGGTGAGTGAGTGGGTGAGTGGGAGGCTGCGGCGGCTGGGTCACGTAACCCGCGTGCCCAGCCACCGCATCGGTGGGTGGGTAAGTGGGTGAGCGATCGGGTGAGTGGGGAGGCTGTGGTGACTGGGTCGTGTAGCCCACATGCTCGGCCACCGCATGCCCACGCAGCTGCTGTTTGGCCGGATAGAGGGAGCTAAACGGGCGAGTCACAGATTGGAGAGGAGATGGAACGATGTGACACAGGAGGACCTGGAGCTGAGTGGACTCGCTGAAGACTGGTACCAGCTGTGTCAAGATCGACCTCTGTGGATGAGGCAGTTGGAGGCAGTCGCCCTTCAACCACAACGGAGGGCGGAGGAGCGGTGCTCACAACGAGCAGAGCGCCGGGCGGATAAAACACAGCAAGCTGGCACAGTAGGGAGCATAGGTGGTGCATCTGCTTGTCAACTAGGCAGCCCATAGCACCTGGGTCTGTCCTGTGACCTGTCGTCAAGCTTGGCCTGGCATAAGCCCTGTCGTGACGTCACCGCCACGTGTGTATGCATGGTACACGTGTGTGTATACGTGTGTGTGCACAAACCTGTGTAGGTGTATGTACACACAGGTGAGTTAACACTATGTGCCCTATATGACATCTTTGCAACCGTCTGGAGCACAGGGAAGGGTCCCGCAAGATTGGAAGGATGCCCTCGTGATCTCCCTCTTTAAGAAGGTGGACCGCACCGATTGTAATAACTACAGGGGCATCTCGCTCCTCAGTGTGCTGGGAAAGGTCCTGGCAAGGTTTATTCAACATCACCTTGTCAGGCACGCTGAGGGAGAGGCTTGCGAAACCCCAATGTGGTTTCAGGTCTTACATAGACGCCATATTTTCTGTCCGGCTGCTACAGCAGAGATGTCGGGAATTCCGACAGGACCTGCATCTCTGCTTTATTGACCTGGTCAAGGCCTACGATTTCATCAATAGGCTAGAGCTGTGGGTTGTTCTTCGTGCTTCCGGGGTCCCTGACACCCTACTCACCATCATTAAGGATCTTCATGAGTCTGGGTGAAGCTCGGATAAATCTACGTGTTTGGTAGTCAGAGCCATTCCCTGTTCACCTTGCGGTGCGACAGGGATGCCGTCTGGCTCCTACATTATTCAAAAATTTTTGAGCACGTAGTTCGAGAGGCTTTCCATGGACGCACCGGTGGAATTTCCATCTGGTACAGGTACAATGGGAGGCTGATCGATGCCCGGGTGCGAAACAATGGTGGCAGGCATGTGATGTTTTCCAGCGGTTTTTGTGATTGCCACTCACTCTGAGGAAGAGTTGGGTGCTCTGCTGTTGAACCTCGAGCGTGCCACCAAAAGCCCCATCAAAACCAAATACCTACCCGGGTGAGCATTTTATGCCACCGAACACTCCACGCCATCAGCTCTCCATGAGTGATGGGGCAGTTGCGGAGAGAGAGGAAAAGTATACATACCTAGGCAGTGTGCTTAAGGCCGGTTATGGTTTGACAGCGGAAGTTTCGCTCCGAATCATTCGGGCGGCATTAACGTTTCATCATCGGTTGCGTAACGCTGTGTGGAAGCTGCCTGACCTTGTCGCTTCACACACAGTTTCGGGTCTTCTCACCTGCAATTATGACCTCTCTTCTCGATGTTCGCGAAACCTGGACCCCCCCCCCCCCGGCGGAACATCTGCACCTATTTGAACCTTTTCGGCTGGCCTGCCTACAGTCCATCCTGGATTTAACCACATTTTATTGCGTGAGGAGCTCACAAATTCACGAAAAAATCTGGACAAACGCCCACTAGTGAGTGAGCTCCTCAAGCAGGCGAGGCTGCGGTGGCTTGGTCATGTAGCCCGCACGCTCAGCCACAGCATGTTCAAACAGCTTCTGTTTGGCCGGATAGAGGGGGCTAAACGGGCGCCGTACGGGCTGGAGAGGAGATGGACTGATGTTGCACAGGGGGACTTGGAGCTGAGTGGACTCGCTGAAGTCGACTCAGCGGTGTCAAGATCGATCTCTGTGGTGGAGAATCGTGAAGGACGCTACGGGGCAGTTGGAGGCAGTCGCCCTCCAACAACAAGGGAGAGCAAAGGAACGACGCTCACAACAACGAACGGAGCGCCGGGCGGTTAAAACACAGCGAGTTGGCAGAGCAGGAAGCATGGGTGGTGAATCTGCCAGTCGTCTAAGTTAGGCAACCCATAGCACCTGGGTCTGTCCCGTGACCTCCTGTCGGCGAGCCTTCAACACCACGTGGTCTCAATGTGCACCCAGCCTGGCACAAATGCCGCGGTGACATCACCGGCACTTAGTGGCGAATGTCGGTTGTTGTTGTTGTTGTGTGCGTGTATCATCGGTGTGTATGTGTCTGTGTGTGTACGTGTGCGAGTGTGTCTGCGTGTGTACGTGTGCGAGTGTGTGTGTGTACGTGTGCGAGTGTGTGTGGGTGTACGTGTGCGAGTGTGTGTGTGTACGTGTGCGAGTGTG
>JAZEWT010000017.1:18531064-18545047 GCA_036362905.1 Mordacia mordax
GCGTCTCCGTTGTCTCCCCGCGCCCGCGTTGGTGTAGACTTTCGACGGCTCCGTGTGCGACGCTCGCTCTTTCGGGATAGCAGTGTCGCCGGGCGCTCCTCCTCTCCCCTCGCTACGGTTGGAGGTGGAACGCGGGCCTGGCCGTGCACGGGAGGCAAAACGTCACGAAGGAGAGAGGAGGGGGAGTGCTCGATGCAGCCGTGCCGAAACGGCAGCTGTTGGGAGCAAAACTCTCACCTATCTTCCTCCCGCATGTCTCCACGCATCTCCCTACGCTCCGCTGGTCCCCCACAGGCTCTTCCTGCGCCTGGACCCGGCCCCGACGGCATTCGAGGTGGACGTGACGACGCTGTTCGGCTTCGCGTTCGTCACCGAGACGGCGCTCGACGAGAAGCCCTCGCTGCTCTTCGGTCTCCTCCGGTGAGCGGGCCAGAGGGCGGGGGGTGCGGTGGGAGGGGAGGGGTGCTGGTGAGTGAGCCGCCGCGTCCGGGTCACGGTGTAGAGGTTGTCCTGACCTCGTCAGTCACGGATCCCACAGTTTTTTTTTTTATCACCCACCGCGACCTGTTTAAGGACCTCTCGTAGAGTCTTGTCATGTTCACCTCGCCTCTGTCCGTCTTGATGACCTGGCCTCTCCTCCTCTGCCCTGCACTCGTGTCCCACCCATCTCCACCACCTCCTAGTCCCAACCTCCCAGGTTGCTTACCCAGTCCTCGTCCTCCTCCTCGTGTTCCTCCTCCTCCTGCTCCTCATGTCTCCCTCCACCTCCCCCTCTCCCTCGCCTCCCTTCTCACAATCTCCTTCTCCTATTCCCAACCTCCAAACTTGTTTACTCTCACCTCCTTGTCCTCCCTCCCCTCCTCCCTCCCTCCCTCCCCTCCTTCCCCTGCTCTCTCTCCTCTCCCTCCCCACAACCTCTTTTTATTCCTAGCCCAAGTCCTCCATCGCAGTTGTCCCAATCATAAATGCCTCAATGTGCGATTACCTCCGCAAACAATTCACCGGCTGCATGCTGCTCGCAACCATGTGATAACGATGACGACGACGATGATGACGATGATAACGACGAGAATGATGATGGTGTTTGTGTTGGTCCGTGTTTGCATGCGTGTGCGCGGCGCAGACTAAAGTGGCCGAGTTATTTAAGGCAATGCACCGCTAATCAGTTGTGGGCTGGCATCCCACCTTAGTCAACGAGTGACTCGTGGGGAGTGGTGGCGCAGTGGTTGGCGCACCGGGGCTACAAAACCCGGCGACCCGAGTTCGAATCCCACCTCACGGCCACCAACAACACAAGTGACGGATTTCTGAACCGGTCCTGTGCCCTCCCCTAGGTCGACTCGGCCTTAAATGAGTACCAAGTGCGGCGTGTAAACATTGCCACCGAGGAGAGAAAGGCGGCCGGGCATGGCGCTGGTCACCCACCCCCTCTTGCGCCGTGTCGACCTTCATAGGCACTGCTCGCTAAGGGCAATTGACCCTACAATCTATTAAGGCTACTTGGGGGATCTTTGTCTTTGTCACAGGCAGGCCGTCATGAAACTACAGAGCATGAGTTATAACAACATTCTGGACTTCGGTGAGCATGCACTGCACCATCGCACGCACGCACGCACACAACCTTTGTGTGGTAACACAACAAAACACAAAGCTCACCCCGATTGCCTCTACAGATTGGTAGCACCTTGCGATAGACGCGCGCGGAGCACGGCCACATCTCCCGTCACGCAACCCACCTCCTTACGTCGCAGAAGGCTCAGCAGCACTGAGCCTCCATTGGTGGCGGCTGTGCGGGCCAAGCTGTCGTCGGCGGCTGCGAGGCTGTGCTGTGGACATTGCAGAACGAATCCCCTGTTGTGCCGTGCTTCTGTGCTGCCGTGTGTACGCTTGAATCCCTTTGCCGACCCGCTTTGACCAGCGCGGTGAAGGATGGTCAAGTAACCGCTATGACCCTGCACGGATGGTATGTGGAGACTCTCATCCAGCAGTGGATTGCCAATAAGACTCCGCAAGCCTATGTAGTCATCATGATGATAAATGCTCGCTTAATCCTCGACAAGGTCGCGGGGGTGCCGGAGCCTATCTCGGCAGACTGAGGGCGTATGGCGGGGCTATACCCGTGATGCGATGCCAGTACAATGCAGGGCACTGGGGGCAATTTACTCAGCAGGCCAATTAACCTAGGCAACCGCGTGTCTTTGGACGGTGGGATGGAACCGGAGTACCCCGTCAAAACTCACGAGGTCGTGCGTAAATGTGCGTCTGTCATATGTGTTTTTATTTCTTCGCCTCAGTCTTTGTGGCTATGTGTATATCTGTGCTGCTGGCCTCCCACCCCGTCGTGTGCCGTGTCGGCCTTCGTAGGCGCAGCGTGCAAGTGACGCTCGACTTCTACCGTCCGTTCGGACTGTACGGCGGATCTTGATCTTCGAGGATTGCTCTTTCAGGATAGCTGCGTCGAGCGCTGTTCCTGTTCTTGTTCTCGATGTTTCACCCCCCACGTTGGAGGAATCCTCAGGCTCTCTGGGACGTTATCATCGTCAGTTATGTGTCCGAGTCTGTTTGTGGGTCAGCTGGGAGACAAAGGTGGCCCTGTGGTGGTTCTGTCCACCATCTTTAATTCGAAGGATTTCGTGACCAGTGTTGTCGATAAAATCCATTTGTTGGGTTAGGTCACGTGTGCATTCATTGTAAATGCTGTGGGTTTACTCTCCAACGCACCGGTGTGCTGAGATAGTTAAGAATTGGCACATTCTGCTCATGCGACAAACCTTACCAATTCGCTGTGTCGGGTAGTGGAGGGTTTACGACACCATTTTTTGCGTGACCTAACCCAAAGTTTGGATTTTATCGATGTCCACCATCTCCTTGTGATTCGTGTCCACCTTCATAGGTGCCCGCTAACAGCACTTGACCTTACAGTCTGTTGGGGGGGGGTAGCTTTATCTTTGTATAGCCATGTGCACATGAGTGTGTGTCTATCCCATGTGTGTGTGAGCACACGTACATACACACGTGGGGAGTGGTGGCTTAGCAGTGGGCGCGCTGGGCTATAAACCTGGTAACCTGAGTTCGATTCCCAGTTGCCTGATTCCTGATACCCGCTCGGTACGCATCATAGGACACCACAGTGTGTGCGTACTGGTGTGTGTGTGGATGCGTGCGTGTGTCTGTGTCTGTATTAGAGTTTGGCGGTGAAGTGGTGGCGCAGCGGTTAGTGCTCTGGTCTACAAACCCGGCGACCCGCGTTCGATTCCCGCTCACGGCCACAACACCAGTGACGATTTTCTGAACCGGTCCTGGGCCTCCACGTCGGTCGACTCGGCCTCAAATGAGTACATTGTGTGGTGTGTAAACATCGCCACTAGGGAAACAAAGGCGGCCGGGCGTGATGCTGGTCACCCACTCCCTTGTGTGCCGTGCCAACCTTCATGGGCGCTCCTCGCTATCAGCACTTGACTCTACAGCCTGTTAAGGCTACACGGGGGTTCTTTGTCTCTGAGCTCACACTCACACACACGGGTCGATGTGGCTATAACGAGCCCAGGTTGACACAGCCCCAGCAGAGGCGTGCGGGTGAGGCCAGACAACCACTCAATACGCATCACGGACACCACCGTGTGTGCGTACGTGTGTGGGCGCCGCGTGTGTCTACGTGTCTGTGTTAGTCGGGGTGGAGCGGTGGGCTCAGTGGTTAGCGCGCCGGGCTACAAACTGGCGACCCGAGTTCGATTCCCCGTTGTCTGAGGCCAGACAACCACTCAATACGCATCGTGGACACCACCGTGTGTGCGTATCTGTGTGTGTGTGGGCGTATATGTCTACGTGTCTGTGTTAGAGTCGGGGTGGAGCGGTGGGCTCAGTGCTTAGCGCTCTGTGAGTTTGATTTCCGCCAGTGGAAAATGCCAGTGATGATTGTCCGAACCGGTTTTGGGCCTCCCCGAGGTCGATTCAGCTGCAAAAGAGTACCTCGTGCAGTGTGTAAAGATTGCCATTCACGAGAGACAGGCGGCCAGGCATGCCGCTGGTTACCCACCTCCTCATGTGTGCTCCCCTGCTTCATAGGTACAACTCCCTCGCAGCACTTGACCCTACATTATATGAAGACTATACGGGGGATATTTGTTTCTGTGTTATTGCAATGGACGGAGTGAATGTCAGTGTACCTGTGTGTATGAATGTGTACATGTGTCTGAGCGTGTGTCTGTGATGCCTCGGCCAGTGTGTAAGACTGTGTGTGTGTATATGAGCCTGTGTGTATATATGTTTCCATCGCGAGGTTTATCTGTCAGTCAATCAGTCCATGACACTAGGGTCTGTCCCGTGACCTGCCGTCGAGCCTTCGGCACTTCTCGTGGTCTCAAAGCGCATGTGGCCTGGCACAGGCGCTGTGGTGATTTCACCGCCACTTCGCGGCGGACGACGCTTGTTGTTGTCATAATGTGTCTCCCAGTGTGTCCCTGTGTGCCTGTGGTATACCTATGTGCGTCGTGAGCGGTGGCACGGCGGTTGGCACTCTGCGCTACAAGCCCACTCCTCCTAAACTGGTTTTAGGACTCCCCGAGGTAGACTCAGCTCTTGATAGGTACCTGCTGCAGCGCGTCATCGTCAATATTGGGAAGACCACGGTGTGGTTCCGGCCACCCACACTCTCACTCTAATGTGCCAGTCTTACCCTCAGTAATTCCTCACTAACAAGACTTGCCGTCCAGTCTGTTAAAGGCCGTACGGGGGACCTTTGTACGATTTGTTTTCACTTGTGTGCCTGTATATATTTGAGGCTGTATTCACGTGTGTGAATGTATATGCATGTTTGTGTGTGTATAATATATATACATGCATGTGTGTGACGCGCGTGCGTGCGAGCACGCGTACGCGTAAGAGGGCTGTGGGTCGGCGTGTTGCCTTTTACAGTTGCTGACTGTTTTCAAAGGGAGCTTTGATTGACACCGGCGCACTCCACCCCACCCCAGCAGCAACCCCCCCCCAAACCCCGTGTCTGCCCGCATCTGCCCGTGTCTCAATGTCTCCCAGTGTCTCCCCGCGTCCCCATGATGATGTCTCTTGTGTCTCAGCGTCACCGTGTCTGCATGTCAGTGTCTCCCCCTCCGTGTCTGTCTCAATGATCCTGAGTCTGTCCCGACGCGTCGCACTGCCTCTCTGCGTGCGTGTCTCAGCGTCACAATCTCTCTTCGTGTCTCCTTGTCTCACGTGTCTTGCCATGTGCCTGTCTCCCGGTGTCTGTGCATGAACGCGGTCTTTCCTTTCTCCATGTCACACATTTCAACCACTGTCTTTATATTTGTTTTGGCCTCAGTGTATTTGTCTGTGTCCATTTCTCTCCACCTCTGCTTGCCTCTATAGTAATAATAATTGCACATAATAATAGCACTTCTCGAGCGCTTTTCACCCAAGGGTCACAAAGCGCTGCACAAATCTGTGGAGAGAACAGCGCGTCAGCAGCAACGACATAAGAACGGAAAATCAACAACAATAACGTTTTTTGTTACAAATCTGAGCTGTGGACAGAACGGCACGTCAAGAAGAACAACAACAACATTAGAGCAGTTGAACTGTAAGTCAAATAATGGCCATAATTTAGAGTCCATCTGTCTGTGCGTCCGCCCCTCTTTCTCCGAGTGTCGATTTCTATTGGCTGAGTCCCTCACACGTGTGTCCGTCTCAGCTCTGCTCCTCTCCATGTCTGCGTGTCTCCCTGCGTCTGTGTCTGTCTCGCCACTGTCCGCGCCATTGTCTGTTGGTGTGGGTCCCACTCATTTAGTCCCTTCTTCTTTTTTTGCGTCTCGTGTAATCTTTTGTCTCATTAATTCTTCTCAACACCGTCTTAATGTCTCTCTGCCTCCATATGTCTTTAAAAAAACGTTGTTGTTGTTGATTTGCCGTTCTTATGCCGTTGTTGTTGACATGCCATTCCCTTCACAGCTCTGTGCAGCGCATTGTGACCCTCGGGTGAAAAGCGCTCTCAAAGTACAATAATGATTATGCGTATCTGTGTGTCGTGTCTAAAATCTCATTCCATAATCAAATATTGTTTGTCTACCTATGTCCCGAACGGAGTACCTATGTGTCCACGACATCCATTTCGTGTGTCTCAGTGTTGCTGCGTGTCTCTGTACCAGCCTCGCCTCGGTAGTCTCTCTTATCTTTCTGTGTCCATCTCGGTCTGTGTCTGCCCCTGGGTAACTCGTCTTTTATATTTGTACATTCGGATGTACTGTCTTCACTTCACTCCACGTGTGTGTGTGTTTCCTAACGTATGTACTTGCATGTGTCTGGCCCTGTGTCTGTCCATACTTATCTGCCTCTTTTGTTGTCCACTGACTTGTCCTTCTATGCGCTCTGTCATTGTCTGTCCGCTCGTATGTGCCTCTGTCTATCCATCTGTCTGTAATTCATTCTCTCCATCTCTTTCCCCGTGTGTCTCACCCACTCTCCCCCGCCTCTCTCTCTCCCTGTGTCTCTGTCTTCCCGTCTCCCCTCCTGCCTCTCGCCCACTCCCCCTCCCTCTCCCTTCTCTCTCTCTCTCCCTCTCCCCCCGTCTTTACGCCGTCACTCAAAGGCTGAGCGGCCACAACGGAGCTCACGGCATTGATTGACGGCGCTAACAATCGCGCGCGCGCGCACGCACGCACGCACGCACACACACACACGCGCGCGCACACACATTCGGTCGCATGCTTACGCGCACGCACATGCGCACGAGTAAGATCTGCGCGCACATTTATAGGCGTGCTTCTACGCACACTCGTATAGATATACACACACACGTATACACGTGGAGATATATACAACATACATATAGATGTCTACACTGCGACAGAGAAATACACATGTATACATATATTCTTACAAACACAATACTCACACACGCCCCCACATGTACAAACGATATTTACTAACACACATACACATTATAACAATTTCACGTCACACATAAACAAACAGTAACACGTATATGCTTATACACATATATATACCATATGTACTCAAGCACGGATACACGGACATAAATTCACATATATATGTCTGTTCTTTATATACACACAAATATACTCACAGTGAATACACACTGTTATAAAGAGAAAATATCCCGCAAAAGACTTAGCAGACTCTATGGGCAAGTGCTGCTATGGAGCACCGATAATAATAATAATAATTGCATTTTACAGAGCGCTTTTCACCCGAGTGTCACAAAGTGCTGCTATGAGTGCCAACATGAATCAGTCGGGGGTGGGTGGCCAGCACCACGCCATGGCACTTTAATCTCCGCAGAGGTAATGTCCACACACCACATCAGCTACTTATGTAAGGCGGAATCGACCGACCGAGGGGAGGCACAGGACCGGTTTAGATACATTAATCGCCGGTGTTGGAATCGAACTCGGGCAGCTGGGTTCGTAGAGAAGTGTGCTAACTACCGTGCCACCGCTCCATACATACACGATACACATGTTCGCACACACGCAGGCATTTACAAAGACAAAGGTACTCCACTATAACCTGTTTAACCTTTGACAGCCTGATGGGGGTAAGTGGTCTTACACCAAGTGCCTGCGTTTGCTACAACCGCAATGATAACACATATACACAAACCCAGATACACATAGACTCACATACACGTACAGACACAACGTCAGACATACACTCAGATGTGCACTGACAACAGACACACATACAAAGAACCCCCGTGTAGCCTTAAGAGACTGTAGGGTCAAGTGCCGTTAGTGAGAAGCATCTATGAAGGTCCACACAGCACATGAGGGGGTGGGTGACCAGCACCACACCTGGCCTCCTTCGTCTTGCCAGTGGCAATGTTTACACACCGCACCAGCTACTCGTTTGAGGCTGAGTCGACCTAGGGGAGGCCCGGGACCGGTTCAGAAAATCGTCACCGGAGTTGGTGGCCGTGAGCAGGAATCGAACTCACGTCGCTGGGTCCGTGGCGAGGGCCCTGAACCAGTACCTTACCGTCCCCAGCATTGCTTGACACACGCGCAAACCCGCGGGTAGGTACGGACGCACGCGGAGGAACGCACGCACAAAGGTCCCCTCTGTTGCCCTTTAAAATATGCCCGTGGCAGCTTCCGTTAGCGAGCACCTATTAAGGTTGGCACGGCCATACAATCTCATACGCTCTCACACACACACACACACACATGCCTTTCTCACACACACTCACAACACACTCAACACACTCAACACACACACAAACACACACACAACACACTCACACACTGACACACTCAACACACTCAACACACACACAAACACACACACAACACACTCACACACTGACACACACAACACACTCACACACACTCACAACACACTCAACACACTCAACACACTCAACACACACAACACACTCACACACAACACACACACACACATACAACATACATACACATGCCACTTTCTCACAACACACACAACACACACAACACACACACACAACACACTCACACACAACACACTCACACACAACACACTCACACACAACACACTCACACACAACACACTCACAACACACACCACACACACACCACACACACACAACACACACAACACACACTCACACACACACTCACACAACACAACACACACACAACTCACACACAACACACACACACAACACACACTCACACACACACTCACACACACATAACACACGGAGCAGCTCGGGGGGTTCGTGCTCGCTACAGACACAGCTTCAGAGTTCCTCTCTCTTCTCCAACCTTTTCTTCTTTTCTTTTTTGCCGCTGCGGATTTAAAATGTATTCCGGGTTTAGCTCTGCGAGCTGCTCCGCACACACACACACGCGCGCGCACACACACGCACACGCACGGGCTTACACACACACACACACACGCGCGCACACACGCGGGCTGATGCATAGAGGCGCAGACACACACACAGACTTACACGCAAAGACATAACGCGGCGTGCTTACACACACACGGGCTTACACACGCACATGGGCTTACACACACATGGGCTTACACACGCACATGGGCTTACACACACGGGCTTACACACACACGGGCTTTACACACACACGGGCTTACACACACGGGCTTACACACACACGGGCTTTACACACACGGGCTTACACATACACGGGCTTACACATACACACGGGGTTACACACCAAAAAAACGTTATTGTTGATGCATGCGCTTTATATGTTGTGGTTGTTGCTGACATGCGCTTTATATGTTGTGGTTGTTGCTGACATGCGCTTTATATGTTGTGGTTGTTGCTGACATGCCATTCTCTCCACAGCTGTGTGCAGCGCTTCGTGACCCTCGGGTGAAAAGCGCTTTCGAAGTGCAATTATTATTATTATTACACACGCACCTATATATGGGTTTACGCACACAACAACGCAACAATAACTACCCGTTCGCCACCAAGTGGTGGTTTCACCACGGCGCTTGTGCCAGGCCGGGTGCACCTTGAGGCTGTCACGCGAAAAGTCGTGGGGCTGAATGGTATAGAAACCCACCGGATGGTAATCTATATACATAGACTCATACACACACACACGCGCGCGCGCGCGGTCTTTCACACATGTACTGGCTTGCATACATGTGCTAACAGCAAAGATTACAAACAACCCCCTTGTAGCCTTAACAGACTGTAGGGTCAAGTGCTGTTAACGAGTACCGATGAAGGTCGACACGGCACACGAGGAGGCGGGTGACCAGCACCACGCCGCGTCGCTTTTGTCTCCAAAGTTAGCGCCGTTTACACATTGCACCAGGTACTCATTTGAGACTGAGTCGATCTAGGGGAGGCCCAGGACGGGTTCAGAAAATCGTCACTGGTGTTGGCCGTGAGGTCCTGCACGCTAATCGTTGAGCATACACTTAGGCTCATACACACATGCTTATGCTTAGACATGCATTTCACAACACACGTACACGTGCTCACACGTGTATTTGGCCGATAATATCGGAAGCAGCGTGTGATTAAATAAATGTTGGCGCCGACTAATTGAGTGGCTGCCTTCCAACCTTCCCATCACTGCAGTTTCCTCGCACCTTTGAGCCGTTCTGTTTTGGAACTACCACCTTTGACACTGAACGGTGTACATTGTACATTTAATCTCAAAATATAAATTCAGGCTGATACCGAAACGTATTAGCTCACGGATGCACGCACACACATTATGCTTACAATACAAAGATTCCCCCCCTCCCCGTTTCGCTTTAACAGACTGTTGGGGCCAATGTTGTGGTTGTGAGCAGCACCAATGAAGGCCGGCACGGCACACCAGGGCAGTGGTGTGACCAGTACCACGCATGTTTGCACACGCTCGCTTTTACGCTCGCTTTTACTCACGCACAACACGCTGGTGAGTGATGATGTACCACTAGGTAAGCTCAGCCTGAAACAAATTAAGTGCCATTTCCGTACCTCGTGTATTGATCTGTGCCCTTGCCGTCTTTCCCAGAATGCTTTGCTTTCGTTATTTTCCCCGGCATGCACTGCTGCATAATGTTTCGTATGAGTCGGTGCGCACCACCTCTCATGCACCGCGCCAGCCTGAATAGATGCTTCCGAGTTGCACTTGCCCTAAAAGTGCACGCGAGTTATATGGGTGACCTTTATCTTTAGTACACGTTTCATTTTTTCATTTTTTTAAGTTTTTTTACTCCGTTGTTGAGCAAAGCCCCCCAAAACGTCAAGCGACCAGTAACAAACTGCACTATTTAAGATACATAATAGATCTAACGAGTGTAACGTACTTCTTGTGGTTATTATAACCTGCTTGGCAGGGAATTTAAAAGTAGGGCAGTGCGAGGGAAGAGCCAGAGAGGTGGTGTGATCTGCATCGTAGTGATACGGTTCTTGTGTGTGTGTGTATAGGTATATGTGTGTGTGTGTGTGAGCGCGCACACGGTGGCCCAGCGGTTAGCGCGCTGGGCTACCAACCCAGAGACCCGAATTCGAACCCCGCTCACGGCCGACACCAGTGACGATTTTCTAAACCGGTCCTGGGCCTCCCCTAGGTCTACTCAGCCTAATATGAGTAGCTAGTGCAGTGTAAACATCGCCGCTAGGGAGACAAAGGCAGCCGAGCATGGCGCTGGTCAACCACCTCACGTGCTGTGCCGACCTTCATCAGCGCTTATTAACGGCACTTGACCCCACAGTCTGTTAAAGGCTACGCGGGGGATCTTTATCTTTGTTGTTGCACACACGTGTAGGGTGGCAAGGTGGTGCAGCGGTAACACCTGTAGTGGTAACACCTGTAGTGGTAACACCTGTAGTGGTAACACCTGTAGTGGTAACACCTGTAGTGGTAACATCTGTAGTGGTAACATCTGTAGTGGTAACATCTGGTTCTGCCCGAGTCGGTTCGATTCCCGTCTAGGGCACCTTTCTGTGTGAGTTTGTGCGTTCTCTCCCCGTGTCCTATCAGAGTTTCCTGCAGGTTCTCTGGTTTCCTCCCACAAATAAAAAAAATATTCTCATCTCATCTCATTATCTGAAACCGCTTAATCCTATATAGGGTCACGGTGAGCCGGAGCCTATCCCGGAAACACAGGGCGCAAGGCAGGAATACACCCGACGACGGGACGCCGGTCCATCGCCGGGCATTGCGGGACAATTTTAGTCTGCGAGCCAATCAACCTATCCAGGAGCATGCTTTTGGACTGTGGGAGGTAACCGGAGTACCCGGCGAAAACCCACGCGGACACGGGGAGAGCATGCAAACTCCACACAGAAAGGCACCGGAGCCGAGAGACTCGAACCCGGGACCTTCTTGCTGTGAGGCGTCAGCGCTAACCACTGCGCCACCGCGCCGCCCTAAAAAAAATATTCTCGTTAATTAATCGGCCGATAACATCATAATGTATAGAACATAGTGTCTGGCAGGTACTGGCAGCGTCTGACTGCATAGCTCCCTTCCCCTCGCCTCTCTGTGGTTTTCTCACTACACCTCTACAATGATATTAGTCGCCCTGGATAAACGCATCTGCTGAATAATAATTAATAATGATAACTGTTGCTCGCTCACTGGTTCGCGTGTGGGTATCACGCTAGGATACAATACCGATGACCCGAGTTCGATTCCCGCTCGCGGCCGCCCAACACCAGTGGTGATTTTCCGAACCGATCTTAGGTCTCCCCTAGGTCGACACTGGTGCAGTGTATAAACATGGTCACTCCGGGAGACAAATGCGGCCGGTTGTGATGCCGGTCACCCATCTCCTCACGTGCAGTGTCGACCTTCATAGGTGTTCAACGGCACCTGACCCGACACACGTGTGGAGATTTATGGGGGATCTTTATGTACACACGTGCGTGTGTGTGTTTGTATTAAATGTGAACTACTTGTGTAGTGGCTGTCGTACCGTGTTATGAACCCGGCGACCCGAAATCGATTCCCGTTCACAAACAATAACAGAGGTCAATATTTTTACTGGTACTGCCTATCTCCTAGCAGTGAGTAATATGTTAGTCCTGGGGGAGACAAAGACGGCCGTGCTTAGCGTTGGCCGCCCACCCCGTCGTGTGCCATGCCGGCCTTCAAATGCCTTCACTCACAGAACGCTCCCCAACGTTCTAAGGCTATAGGTGGGTCTCTTGGTCTTGTGTGTGTGTGTGTGCAGGTCAGCTCCGAGGGATTCACACTGAAGCGGAGAGCATTCGGAAGGAGTGTGCGAAGTTCATGCTTTATGTCCGTATCTACATCTTTCGGTGAGATCCGTATCATCGTCAGCATCGCAGAGAGAGCGTACGTTTTAAAAGCGTACCCACGTATATTGGACACGAACTATTCGGGCACACTTTTAAAATTCTCGCCCTGTGCGTCTCCAAGAGACGCCGCCACCATCGTCGCTATAAGGATGTCGTGTCGATGCTACGTGCAATGATGTGTACGCATGTTTATAGTATGCGCAATGTGTATATGCTCGTAAAATGTCACGCCCGTACATGCGTGTAGTACGATTTGTGTGTGTCTGACGTGTGTGCTGTGTGTAACTTGTGTCAATGTGTCACCAGTATGTTTGTGCAACGTGTTTATAACTTGTGTGTGTGTAGTGTGTGTCCCATGAGGAGCGGTGGGGTAGTGGTTAGGGTGCCGTGCTACAAACCCAGCTCACGGTCAATACCTTCACGGTTTTCTGAACCACTCCGGGGCCTCCCCAGGTCGACTCAACCTCAAATGAGTACCTGGTGCGGTGTGTAGTCAACATCGCCACTCGGGAGGCAAAGGCGGCCGGACGTGGTGCTGGTCACCCACCCCTTCGTGTGCTGTGTCGGCCATCATAGGTGCTCGCTAACGGAACTTGACCTTGCAGTCTGTTGAGGCTATACAGGGCATCTTTGTCTTTGTGTGCCACATCTGGCTGGCTCAGTAGTCCCCACCCAATCAGCTGCCCTATAAGACTCCCTCCAAACCCGTGTAAACGTGTGTGTGTGTATTCTGTGTGTAACACGTATGTCTGTACGTTGTGTGTGTGATGCGTGTGCTGTGTGTAACGTGTGTCCTGTGTGTAGTTTGTGTGACGTTTTCCGCGTGCGTAGGCTGTCGTGTGTGTTTTCATGCCGTGTGTGCACGCGCTCCGCATTGTGTGTGTGATGTGTATAATGTGTACATTGTGTAACATACATGTGTGTATGTAACGTATGTGCCGTGTTTAGTTTGCGTGACGTTGGCCGCGTACGTAGACTGTTTTGTGTGTTTTCACATCGTGTGTGCACGCGCTCCGCATTGTGTGTGTAACGTGTGTGTTGCGTGTGTGTGTTGCGCGTGTGTGTTGCGCGTGCAACGTGTGTGTGTGTTGCGCGTGTATGTTGCGCGTGCAACGTGTGTGTGTGTTGCGCGTGTATGTTGCGCGTGCAACGTGTGTGTGTGTTGCGCGTGCAACGTGTGTGTGTGTTGCGCGTGCAACGTGTGTGTGTGTTGCGCGTGCAACGTGTGTGTTGCGCGTGCAACGTGTGTG
>JAZEWT010000017.1:18549891-18564723 GCA_036362905.1 Mordacia mordax
TCATCATGTTCCTCGATCATCGACACAGAACGTTCCTCACTCAGGTGAGGAGGGGGAGGGGGCCTGCCCTGCCGGCGGTTCCGCCAGCGGGGCAGTTGTAAGGCCGCGCCTTTACCGTCTGCCCCGCGCATGACGAGCTTTGGCGTCAGCGTGACGTTCCCTTAATGAATCGACGCGTTGTCACCTCCTCCCCCCACCTCCCACCTCCCTCCCCCACCTCCACCCACAGCCGTTCTGGGCAGAGTTCTCCCTCCTAATGGGCCACGCCACGCAAGGAGGAGGAGGGGGCGGAGGGGGCACGATGGAGGGTGTGAGAGGAGCGAGGGAGCCTCTTGCCACGGGCGTTTGGCTGCTGGCAAACGTGGCGCCGCTCGGGGTGAAGGCGACGCGAGGAGGAACGGAGGAGACCGTGAGGGAGGGGGGGGTGACGAGGAGAGTGTGTGGGAGGAGGGGTGGGGGGGGAAACGGAGACGCGGGAAGGAGGAGTAGCAGACAGCGAGGGGTGAGGAGAGGATATAGAAGGAAAGGAGTTATGGGTTAGGGTCGAGGTTAGCGTTTTTGATAATGGAACCGCTGTGGTCGGTGTTAAGGGTGAGTGTTCGCTTTAGGTTTGGTGTTAGGGTGGTTGTTGGTTGTGTTAGGGGTCGTGAGCAGGGATAGTGCTAGGGGTTCGATGTCGGGTCGTAGCTTCTGTGGCGGTTGGTTCCTGTGCTTGGGTCATGTTGAGCGATGATGCGAAGGTTACGTTCAGAATTGTGGTTACGTCGTTCGTATACACACTGCATCACCTGCTTCCGTCCGTCCGTTCGCTTGCTTATTCACTCGCAAGCAGTTACACTCACCCACACGTCCATTCACCTACCAACCCACCTAACGTACCCGCTCTCTATCTCACCCGCTCTCTATCTCACCCGCTCTCTATCTCACCCGCTCTCTATCTCACCCGCTCTCCAACTCACCCGCTCTCCAACTCACCCGCTCTCCAACTCACCCGCTCTCCAACTCACTCGCCTTCCAACTCACCCGCTCTCAAACTCACCCGCTCTCTATCTCACCCGCTCTCCAACTCACCCACTCTGCAACTCACCCGCTCTCCAACTCACCCGCTCGATCAACCGCCTACTCGCTCACCCCATTCATTCACCCTCTCACTCAAGCCTTTCGTGTTCTCATCCATGTTGTGAATCCAGGTTCAGAGCAATTGGCCACTTATGGAGGAATTCTTGAGGAGGTCTTTCGATGCACAGGTACGCATGCATCATCATGATCATCAACAATAATTATAATTGCACTTTCAGAGTGCTTTTCACCCGAGGGTTACAATGCGTTGTGCAAAACTGTGGAGAGAACGACATGTCAGCAACTACAGTATATGAACGAGAAATCAACACTGCATATGTTTGCTCGTAGCCAATGACCTCACTCTCATCAGCAGCTCCATTGCCGTAATCATAAGCAGTGGCATCATTTCATCACTAGTATCTGCACCGTGATTGCTTTCCAAACCTAATCTTTCAGGATGGCTGCATTGAGCGCTCCCACCTCTCTCCTTTACCATATTTTGCCTCCCACGTTGGAGACATTTTCGTCTGTGCTGCTGCTGCTGAGTGAAAAATGAGTGCTGTGTCAGGTACAATGAGTTAACTGCACTTTTATAGCATCATTGGTGTGAGTCTCGGAACGCCGGAGGATGCCTCCAACGCTAGAGGTGAAACATTCCGAAGGAGAGAGGGGGAACGCTCGATACAGCTCTCCCGTAAAAACAGTTTTGGAAAGCAACCATCATGCATCGGGCCGTGACAATCCTGGCAAGCATTGAGAGTTATGCTCTAAAGAAAGCCATATCCAGTGTGGGCCAATCAGTTTCAAGGACAATGCACATGTTATAGATTTTTTTTGCATATTTTGCCGCAAGTATGTGCGGCTTTTTACAAACTGGAAAGGTGTCTATTGGGTGATTTAAGATTTTAACACCTTGTATAATTGCCAGAAATGGTAAAAAAAAAATTGTCTAATTTTTATATGTGACAATCCTACATCGGTACACTGTCGTCATCGTTATCAGCTGCGTCACCATCATTGCGCCGATGTAGGTTCGTTATGGCTGCATAAACACACTCTCCGCACGGCCGTGTTCGGCGTAGGAACGCCTGAACGCGCCTCCAGCGCGGGAGGTGAAACGTCTGACGGAGAGAGGGGGAACACTCGCTTGGCAACGGTTTTCCCGAAACGACCGCTGTGGGGAGCGATCCTTGGCTACAGCTTCGTCACCGGCGAGAGTAGAACCTATGCCTTTGCCGCTTCACATTTGCAAAAGAACCGCAGGCATGCGGGAAAGTAGCAGCCAAATAGTGAGGAACCGCGCTACCAAATAATCTGGTGGTGATGGTAATGATGGTGGTAATGAGTCTTCTCAGTTAATCAGCCCATTGAATCTGAGTCTGTCCCGTAAGCTCCTGTCAGCAAACCTTCCGCATTTTACATGGCCTCAAGGTACACCTGGCCTGGCACGGGCGCCATGGTGGTACCACCACCACTTAGTGGCGAATGGCAGTTGGTCTTGTTGTTGGTGGCGATAATAGTAGTGATTATTGTGGTTGCAGTGGTGATGGCCTTCATGGTGTTGATGATGGTGGTGACTGCGGTGATGGTTTCTAAAATGCATCAAGTTGGCACAGTCGGGATTGCAGGTGGTGCATCTGCCAGTCCTCCTCAATCAGGCAATTCATAGCACCTGGGTCTGTCACCTTTTATTGGCGAGCCATCGACACTTTACGTAGTCTCAAGGTGCATATGGCCTGGCACAAGCACTGTGGTGATGTCACCACCACTTTGTGGCGAATGGGGATTGTTATTTGGCGATGGTGGTGATGGCAGTGACGGTGGCGATTATTGTGGTGGTGGCGATGGTTGAAGCGGTGCTGTTGATTATGGCGGTGATGCTGATAGTGGTGGTTGTGATCATGGTGATGCTGGTGGCTGTAATGACGGTGGCAGTGCTGATGATTGATTGCAGCGGCGGCGATGGTTGTGGCGGAGGGTAGCCGCAGCCATCATCGTCACGCTTGATGATTTCCGTCCACTCGTAGAGGCCGTTGATAAGACAGTCGTCGTGGTGGGGGGGGGGGCAACTCGCAGTCAGCGCCTCTTTTGGACCTCTTCGTGTGCCGCTCAGCGGCTCTCACAGATTCCACGAGCGAGCAACTCAACCGAGTCTGGGTCCTCGGGGCCATGCTCGCGATAGATCTCAGCCTCGGCCTGGCTCAGGTCGGAGGTGCTCTCGGCGCCGAGCAGTGGTAACGGCCACGCGCCTTTCGGACTCTCTTCACGGAAGTGCACGGTGCCCCGGTTGATATCAGCGACGTTTCACCCCCCCCCCCGCCCCCGTTGCGTCATGTACGCTTCTCATCGTCAGCACTGCCAGAAAGAGGAGCGGCTCCGAGCCACGCTCGTCCACACGCTGTCCCTGTGCGACCTCTGGGAGCCCAGTTTGGCGGTGGTCACCTTCCTGTGGGAGTTCTACAGCAAACGACTGGTGAGACGACTGTGCCAGCAACCCTCGAGAACCTGGGTTCGGGTCCTGTGTCAGGGCGTGTCCCTATGTCTCTCATCCGAGGAGATTCATAAACACTGTCGGAGGCTACAAGCCGGGAAGCTTTGAGTGACTGGTTTGAGTCCTGGCTCTCGGTGTCTCTCTGTTTTGTACCTGTCTCTGTCTCTCGCTAAAAGGGTCATAATGCTGTCAGGGCTATAAGCCAGTAGAAATTTTGAGTGATTGGTATTGTTTCTATTTCTTTTATTTTAGGGCATTTATAATGGTTGTCAGATACAATGAGCTAACCTCTTTTAAACATCATGGGTTTGAGTCTTAAATATGTACCTCTTCGGCACGGTGGCCCAGTGGGTTGCGCTGTCGCCTCATAGCAAGACGGTCCCCGGTTCGAATCTCGGCTCGGGTGCTTTTCTGTGTGGAGTTTGCGTATTCTCTCCCCGTGTCCGTGTGGGTTTTCGCCGGGCACTCCGGTTTCCTCCCACAGTCCAAAAAACATGCTGCTGCATAGGTTAATTGGCTTGCAGACTAAATTTCTCTCAGTGCCCAGTAATGGACTGGCGTCCCATCGTGGGTGTATCCCTACCTTGCGCCCTGTGTGCCGAGATAGGCTCCGGCTCACCGCGACCCTGTACAGGACTAAGCGTTTTCTGACGATGAGATGAGATGAGATCTGTACCTCTTTGTTAGTAAAAAATAATGTAAGCCTGCAGTTGCTTGAGTTCTTTGATTCAGGTGTTCATGAAGCAGTGGATTGACCCTGACTGATGGTCTCTCGTTTAGAACGAACTCTTCAACGTGCCGAGGCTTGGTCTGCAGGGATTGGTCAACACCGCCCTCTCACCTGCGCTCCTATTGGACGAGGCCCGGACGTGCTGCCCGCTAATCCCCGCCCACTGCGCCGATTTTGTCCAATCACGGAGCAGCTTCCAGCTCTTCGTGGCGGTCCTTTCAGGCTATCTAATTGGTCGGTGCGGGAGATCCAGCGTGCGGTCGTGGGCCCAGATCAAGGGCAGGTGAGAGGTCTTCGCAAAGCATTATGGGCCATTAACCTTTAAAGTTTTTGGGAATGGACGCGAGTATGAATGTAGTGTTACCCTTACTTCTGTTAGTCTCAGCTGAGTTGTGGATCATTGATGGGTGAGTTGATGTTTAGGTAGTAGAATAATAATGATTGCACTTCTAGAGAGCTTTTCACCCTAGCGTCACAAAGTGTTGCACAGAGCTGAGAAGAGAACGGCATGTCAGCAACAATGATAACATCAGAGCAGTTCAATTGAAAGTCAAATAATGGCTATAATTTAGAGAAGGCCATAAAATAAGCGATAAAAATAACTGTTAAATAAATGAAGGATTAAATGTTACTGATTAGGCGCTGGTCGGCAGGGAGCCATCATCCTAGCACAACAGCTGTGAGCCGCATCAACAGTTCCAGCCAGAGGACTTGAAAGTCTTACGGAACAATTGAGTCTTGAGACGAGATCTGAAGATGCCCATGGACTCAGCTGACCGAATCTCGAACGGAAGGGATTTCTAGAGTCTGGGAGGAGCGAGAAGGCTCTGTCACCCATAAAATGGAGGTGCGATCTGGGCACACACAGCAAGAAGCCCGTATTGGAGGATCGGAGTTGACGTGTTGAGGGTGCCTGAAGTAGGTCACGAATGTATGTCGGAGCAACGCCAGTGAGAGCCTTGCAGGTGAGAAGGAGAATCTTGAATTCAATCCTGTATTTAACCGGTAACCAGTGGAGAGACATCAGTACTGGGGATCTGTGATCGTGGATGGGTGTGCGAGCGAGGACTCTAGCAGCCGAATTCTGCACACGTTGGAGACGATTGATCAGGTAGGCAGGGATGCCAGGGAGCGGTGCATTGCAGTAATCGATTCAGTTTTCGAGTGAATGCGGCAGTTGGTGCCTGGTTGGGAGATTCACTGGTCGAGTGAGTGAGGGGCTGAGCAGGTGGATGAATCGGTGAGTGTTCGTGTGGGTGAGGTGGATCAGCAGTTGAGTGGGTGGTGAGTGGATGCCTGCCTGGGAAACATTAAGAGTGAACATACTGGTGAGCGAGTGGGCGAATGACTGAGCGATTCGCCGTGTGTGTTGTGTGTGAGTTAGGGGGCGGTGGCCAAGTGGTTAGCACGCTGGGCTACAAATCTGGCGACCCGAGTTCGAATCCCGTTCACGGCAAACACCAGTGACGATTTTCTGAACTGGTCCTGTGCCTCCCCTAGGTCGACTCAGCCTCAAATGAGTACCTAGTGCAATGTGAAAATATTGCTGCTAGGGAGACAAAGGCGGCCGGGCATGGTGTTGGTCACCCACCCCCTCATGTGCCGTATCGACCTTCATAGGTGTTCGCTAACGGCACTTGAGCCGACAGTCTGTTAAGGCTATATGGGGGAATCTTTGTCTTTGTGTGTGTGAGTGAGCAAACCAGTCTTCTCTCTTCAACTCACTTCCCCTCTGCCACCCTAACCCTGTGCCACCTGTCACGCACGGGGTGACCCTTGCAGAATCTACTCTAAATTCCACAAGCGACGCATGCAGGACCTCACCGAGAGCGGGATCAACAACTTCGTGCTGCTCTTCTTGGCCATCGTGGTGGTCGTATCGGAACAGGAAGTGACGTCGCAGGCGGGGGAGGAAGGGGCGGAGTCAGATGTGAGCTCAGTTTTACAGCCGTTACTGTGACACGAGACGGTGCAATGGATGTGTTTTTATTTTTCTGCCCGAGGAATGGAGGATTGTAGTGAAAAACCTGGGAGTCTGCAGCGGTAACATCCACGCCTCCTCACAGAGAAGTTCCTGCCCGAGGTGGTTCGATTACTGCCTCCAGCACCTTTCCGCGTGGAATTTGTGTTGTCGACTCCTCGTCTGCATGGGTTTCCGCCTAGCTGTCTGGTTTTCTCCCAGAAGTAAAAAAAAAACAAACCACTCGTTGATGGCTCACGAAATCATATATAGGACTTAGCATTTAGCAAATGTTGGCGCTGGCTGACTGCATGGCTGTCTTCCTCCTACCTCTACGTTTTTCTCCCTGCGCGTTTGAGTCGGTCTGTCTTCAAATGAATGCCTTCGACAAATTCATACCTTCGACTTTTGAGCGAGCACTGTATATGACTGTTTACTACAATGCTTATATTTAATTTGCCCGAAGGCTCAAAATCACAAGCGTTCGGCAAGCCATCAGCACCGTCAAAGTTGGAATTGAGTTGAAAAATGTCTTTAAGTTGAGTGCGGTTACAATTGTTTAGGCAAACAAGGTGATGGGAGGCAATTCTGCGGTCGAGCAATGTGAGAGGAAAGGGTAGAAAGAGTAATTTTCCGACCTGTAGTGCGGTGAGTGAAGTGGGTGAGTGGGTGACTCACTGTGAGCAGAGTCGTTGTTCAACGCAATGTGCCTCTCCACCCGATGTTTAATATCAAATATTATCCGTGAGTTTTGTGTGCACTCAAATTACGCACTGAGAATTGCTACCAAGGGCTGTTCTTTCAGGATAGCCGTGTCAAGCGGTCCCTCTCCTTCGCGACGTTTCGCCCGCTCGCGTTGGAGGCACCGTCAGCCTTCGGCGGATCCCAGATAAAGCCATCCTCGAAAGGGCGGCCCTTCAGAGCATTTCTCATCAATCCGCGCCGTCCGATTGGTGGATTTTTGTCTCGATGAAATCCATTTTTCTGGCTCAGTTCACGCAGAAAATAATGTCGTTGCGTGACCTGACACAGAAAAATGGATTTCATCGATAACATTGGTCACGAAAGCCTTCGAATTAAAGATGCTTGTCTCGTGTGTGTGTGTGTACGCGTGTCCCCCGCAGCTGCAGGAAGTGATCTCACGGATGATGGAGCTACTCGACCTGGTGAACACGGACTCGGCGGCCGTGCGTCTCGCCGTGTGGAGAGGTGAGGGGCGGCGCGGTGTCTGCGCAGCGGTAACATCCGTGCCCCCCCCCCCGCGTCACGAAGATCCTGCTCGAGGCGGTTCGATTCCTGCCTTGGCCCCCAATCTGTATGGAGTTTGTGGGTTCTTCCCCTTCTTGTTTAGTGCGTTTCCTCCGGGTTCCCTCTTGTCCTCCCCAAACAAAAAATAAAACTCGTGATTTAATTGGCCGATACCATTACAATATACAGGACTGAGTTGTAGCCTCTGGAGTCTATGACTCATCCAACGGATACCTTAGACATTGCACGAATACTGTGCCGTGCGCAAAAAAAAATCTTGAATGCATTTATTGTTTATTTGGTGCCGCTAGGGAGACGAAGGCGGTCGGGCGTGGTGCTGGCCACCCACCGCCTCGTGTGCCGTGCCGGCCTTCACAGGTGCTTCTCACTACTAACAGCGCTCGACCCCTACACGGGGGACCTTTGCCTTTGGAGCTCCTAATTGCCGAGTCGGGGATCGAACCCAGATCCCGATCAGAGGGGGATTGTCGGGCAAATGTTGACGTCGGCTTACTATTTTGCTGCCTTCTGTGGCTAATCCGCGCCTGCGAGTCATTCTCCCCTCGCATAGAGAGCGGTCGACAAGTTTATTTTTTATTGCGGTCGGTGCATCTGCTTGCTCGCTCGCACCACCACTCATTCACTGTCCCTCACCACTCCTCACCTGCTCGCTCGCTCCGTGCCACATGTACCGTGACTCCACCACTGTGGCCGACCCACTCACTCACCTACATGTACATCCAAACCACACACTCGCTCGCTCGCTCACCCACTCGCTCACTCACCTAGTCGTTCACTCATCCACTCGCTCACTCACCCACTAGCTCACCGACCCACTCATCCTTTAATTTAACCATTCTATAACTCACTGATTCCTGTCAAGCCACGCACTTATGCACCCTCCCAACCATCACTCTCTCACCGACACACTCGCTCATCCTCACACTCACCCTCTCGCTTGCCTACTTACGCACATACCTACTCACTCACTAATCCACATACTCTATCGATGTCACCCACTCACCCAATCTCTACTAACACATTCACTTATTCTTGTATTTACTCACCCTCTCATTCACCTGCTCACCCACTCACCTCACTTGGTCAGTACCAGTGTTAGTCATTTGTTGTCACAGGAATCCCGCATCGAGAGCTTGTAAGCTCACTGCGTATTTTGTGCTGTAATAACATATATCGAGTATTACACAGGAGACTGTTGTAGACAGGAACGCGTGTTAGAGACAGGTTTCAGTGTTAGAGATAGGAGCCAGTGATAGAGATAGGAGCCAGTATTGTGTCATAGGAATCCCACATCTAGAGCTTGCAAGCTCACCGGGTACTTTCTGCCATAATAATGAACAACTGTCTGAATCTCACCCGTCCCCTCGTCGTCTCCCCCTATTCTCCCCTCTCGCGCAGGCCTTTTCTCACTGTGCCACCTGCGCGCCGCCGCCGCCGCCACCACCCCCGCGCTCATCGCTGTGCCGTCTCGCCTCTGCTCGGAGCTCGGTTCGTACTCCACGGCCCCGCCTCGCGGCGGCGGCGGGGGGCCCCTGTGGCCTGCGGTGGCCTCCTACCTCGAGTGGACGCGGGACGCGCTCGACTCCGGCCTGGTGCGGCGGCCGTGGCTCGCCGACCTTCTCGGCGGTGGACTGGCCGATGCCCTCAGGTCGACCGCCGAGGGCAGCCGAGCCAACTGGCACGAGAGCCTCAAGTTCCTATGCGACGTCGTCGCTACAATGAGGTACGGGGTGCCCGGGCGAGGTGCGAGCGGTGCGCTCCGCGACAGCCGCTATCTCTGGGGGGGGCGGTTTCCCGAGCATTGGAGGCATCGCGGGAGGTTTTCGAAAGCGCCCGGGAAGGACCACTAGACACAGCTGTCCCAAAACTACAGCCGTGGAGAGCAGCTCTCATAGATGGTGGGTGACTGTTGCGGTGGTTCTGGTTGTGGATCTGGAATTTTGATGAAAATCATAACGGTACAATTTATAATGCGCCGCGCAACTTCTATGCCTGGTTTTAGACAAGACACTGATATGGAGGGGCCGTGTCGTCCAGGCGATCAGCTGGTGCCAATCCACTCGACACTCATCATCAGAACCCACTTAATCATGTACAAGGTTATGGGGGGTTGGAGCCTATCCCGGCAGACAGGGCGCAAGGCAGGGCTATATTCAGGATAGTGACGCCAATACATCGCAGGTCAGTTGGAGCAATTTACTCAGCAGGACAATTAACCAAGGCAGCAGCAGGTGTTCAGACGGCGGGAAGAAACTGGAATACCCAGCAAAAACCCACGAGGAGAGGATGCGTAAACTGCTGACAGTCACCCGAGCAGGGAACCGAACCCGGCATCTTCTTGGTGTGAGGCAGCAACGCCACTCGCTGTGCCACCGCACCACCCATCACCAGATACTGCATTCAGTGTAATAATAATTGCACTTCTAGAGTGCTTTTCACCCGAAGGTCATAAAGCGCTGTACGGACGTCTGGAGAGAACGGCATGTCAGCAACGATGATATGTGAATGGCAAATCAACAACAATAACGTTTTTTTTTGTTACAAATCTGAGCTGTGGAGAGAACTGCATGTCAACAACAACAACAACATAAGAACAGCAAATCAGCAGAGGTAAGAGCATATATAATATGATGTTATCGACCAATCAATTAACGAGTGTTTTTTGTTTAGTTGTGAGAGGAAAACGGAGATTTCGGAGGAAACCCACGCAGAACTTGGGGAGAGAACACACAAACTTCAGAGAAAGGTGCCCAAGGCACAGATTGAACTGCCTCAGGCAGAACTTTCTTTCATGAGGAGGCACAGATGTTACTGCTGTGCCACTCTACCACCTAAATTCACCCACGGATTTACACCCTGTCTGTGTGTGTATATATAAATGCATCTATACATATATGTATAAAATGGAATGATTTAAACTTTTCCCAGTCTAAAGATTCACAGGGGAACAGTCTTGGTGGTTCACTGACAACAATAACCACAGATGAACGATTAATGTCGGCAAAAATAAAAAAACTTCTCAAAATTCCAAACCCCCGTTGTAAAATTATAAATTCCGACTTAGAGAACATCCCAATAAAATGGAATAAATAAGCATTTAATTACCCAGGCTAAACACTGTGATTATAGGCATCATTAGTGTCTAGAGACTGGCTTTCATGATCTAGGTTTCAGGATTATTGTCTTCAGTTGAATATGATTTTTAGGATCCAGTGTCTTGCCTTGAGACCAGGTCTCCAGATCAGTGTCTTGAGTTGAGACCAGATTTTAGGATCAGTGTCTTGAGTAGAGACCAGATTTCAGGATCTGTGTCTTGAGTGGAGACCAGATTTCAGCATCAATGTCTTGAGGTAGACACCAGAATTCAGGATCAATGTCTTGAGTAGAGACCAGATTTTAGGATCCGTGTCTTGAGTTGAGAACAGATTCCAGATCATTGCGTTGAGTCAGGACCTGGTTTCAGGATTAGTGTTTTGAGTTCAGCCAGGTTTGATGATCAATGTCTCGAGTTGACTGGGTTTAAAGATGAGTGCCTTTCTCCCTATATCTTTGTGTTTCTGTTCTCTTTAACCGAGGTCACCGGATTTGTGGAGCAGTATGCTAACCACTTTCATTATACAAACACACATGCATATATATGGATCTTTAAAAATAAATGTGTGTACAGTTTTGTCCTGACGTTCACACACACACACACACACTTGAACACACATGTAAATAAAAACTAACCCCCTATTGCGTTTTGGGCTGTTAGTGAGCACCTATTAAGGTAGGCAGAGCAAACACTTTTGTTCCCCCCCTCCTCCCAGTGCTGATGTTTACGCACTGCATCAGGTACTTATTTAAGACTAATTCGACCTAGGGGAGACCCAGTACCGGTTGAAATCTTTGTCACTGGTATTAGTCATAAGCGGAATTCAGAAGAGAGGCCACTGCGTTCACAGGCAGTGTGCTCATAACTTCTATACCACGCCTCACATAGGCACATGCACACAAGATCTGTGTGTGTACACGTGTGTGCGTGTGTCGGTAAGCTCTGATGGTGAGCGGTGGTGCAGCGCTTAGCACGCTACGCTGCGAACCCGGCGGGCCGAGTTGGATTCCCGCTCACGGCCACCACCAACACCAGTGATGATTTTGTAAACCGGTTCCGGGCCTCCCCTAGGTCGAGCCAGCCTTAAATGAGTACCTGGAGCTGTGCGTAAAGATCATCACTGGAGAGGCAGGGAGACAAAGGTGGCCAGGAACTGTGCTAGCTACCCCCCCCCCCCCTCGTGTGCACACGGCCGGCCTCTATAGGTGCTCGATAACAGCGTCTGACCCTGGTCTCTAAAGGCTATATAGGTGGATCTTACATAGACTTTCTATGTGTTTGATAGCAAGCTCTTAAGGTCACAGGTTACTGACAGAGTTTACTGGCTAACTGGTACACACTCCCTCGCACATTATCACTGTATATTATTATTATTATTAGCAAGCTTGTTTATCAAGGAGAGCTTCCCTGAATCTCAAGACTCTTTTTCAAGATGGTCCTGCCAATTTTACACAGCGGGGGCCGACGTTGCTGCTGTTTGCGCCGTGTCAATTTGCTGGTAATTATTCAGCGCTCCGACGTTCAGGACGAATGCGGCTACGCGCCGCATTTCTTTTCGCTAGCTGCGAGCAGACACCAGATTAGCCGGAGGAAAACCCATACAGAAGCGGGAGGTGCGCCAGAGTCCCGAATCAAACCCAGGTCCCTTTTATTTTCCAGCGAGACACGGTGGCGGCGTGTGTTACCCAGTGCCTCACCGCCACCACCCTGCCGCTGTATGTGGACACGCGCGCGTGTGCGCGCGTGTGTGCGCGCGTGTGTGCGCGCTTGCTCCCCTCCGTGTTTAATATTCCTCGCTCATCCCCTGCCCGCTTGTTAGAGGCTGAGCCGTGTTTGCCTCTGGCCAAGAGTCTTGGGATTTTAACCCCAACCTAGAACACAGCGCGCCCCCCCCCCCGCACCCACACATCATCCGCCTCCTCCTAGCCCCGTTGTAACAGCAGCAGCAGCTCCCACCATCACCACCAATCCCCTACCACCGCCACCACCACCACCCCTCTATTTCATCTCCCACTTTTATAATGCCCTTATATATTTATTTAGTGTCCCGAGGGCCAAGCCGGGTCGGTCTGTGTTTTTAAAATTCACCCGACCGCCCTGTCACTCATCCGTCTCCCCCCCGTCCTCTTCCCCCGGTGTGTGTGTGTGTGTTTACGTGTTTGTTTGTGTGTTTGTGTGTGCACCTCATGTTGCACTGTGCCCTGAGCCGAGCTGCATACATGTATCTGTGTGTGTGTGTGGTGTGCAAGCGATCGCGAGTGCATCTGTGTGCACGCGCGTGCCTGTGCTTTGCCGCACAGTGTGTTCACGCACGCAGCCGGGCCTTCCCTTTCCTGCATTGGTTGCGTGCCCACCTTCATAGGTGCTCGCAAACAACACTTGCCCCCCAACAGTCTGTTGAATTGCGTGCGGGGAATCTTTGTGTGTGTGTGTGTGCGCGAGTGTCGGTCTGTGTGTGTGTTTGCTCGTGGGTATTTGAGAGGGTGTGTGTGTGTATCTACACTACGAACTCGGCCACCCGAGTTCGAGTCCCGTTCGCAGCCAACAACACCTGTGACGAAGTTTCTTAACCGGTTCTGAGCATCCCCTACGTCGACTCAGCCTCAAATGAGTATACGTTACGATGTGTAAACATTGCCTCTAGGGAAACAAGCTTCCGGGCGTGGTGCTGGCCACCCACCCCCTCGTGTGCTGCGCTGGTCTTCATAGGTACTCGCTAACAGCACTTGACACTGCAGTCTGTGAAGGCTATACGGGGGGTCTTTATCTGTATACGTAGGTTGTATAGTGTACAGAGGAGCGGTGACTCAGCAGATACAAACCCGGCCACCTGAGTTCGAATCCCTCTCACGGCCACCACCGACACCAGTTCGGTCCTGGGCCTCCCCAAGGTAGACTTCGCCTCAAATGAGTACCTTAGTGCGGTGTGTAGACATCACCACGAGGGAGACAGGTGGCCAGGCATGGTGCTGATCACCCACCTCCTTGTGTCGATCTTGATAGGTGCTCGCTAACGGTACTTGACCCGACAGTCGAGTCAGGTTATACAGGGGATATTCATCTTTTCTTGCGGTGTGGAAGCGAGTGGCGGTGAGTGTGCGGCGGAGTGGTAGTGTAGTGGTTCTCACGCCGCGCTACCCGTCCTAGTTTTAATTCAGACTCTCAGCCGACAACAGCGACGATTTCCTGAACCGGTCCCGTGCCTCCCTTAGGTCGACTCAGTGTTAAATCGGTATCCGGGCTGTTGTATAAAATATCAGCGTTGGAGAGACCAAGACCAGAGGGTGTTGTTGCGGCCACACCACCTTTCCCTCGCGCTATGCAGCCCCTTAATAGGTGCTCGCCAACAGAACTTGACCCAGCAGTTAGAGGCTATATGCGGGCTGTATACATACACACGTGCGTTACATATTAAAATTTGCACTTATTAAGTGTGGTAGTAGGTGTCTGTAGGAGTGAATGTGCGTGTGTGTGTGTGTGATATTTTTAAGCTTGCATGTGTTAGATACGCTGGCGTGTGTGTGAGAGGTAGATATATTTATATGTGTGCGTTCGTATCTGTTAGATACAATATCCAATACGGCGACTTATGAATTTAAAACGCACACACACACATATATATTCAACACACACGCGCATACGTACACACGAACACATTTTCTATAGGATATATAGTGTCTAATCCTCTTGTGTGTGTTGAATATATATGTGTTTGCGTTTTAAATTCATAAGTCTTAGTGTTAGATATATTGTACGTGTGTGTGCATCTGTGTTAAATTTATAGGCGTGTGTATGTGTTAGATATACAAGTGTGTGTGTGTGTACATCCGTCTGAGTTATATATTTTAGTGTGTGTGCAAAATTTATGTTTGTGTTTCTCAGGCGGATGGCCAGATGGCGCAAAGATAGGGCAGGAAACTCTCTACCAGGGGGTTCTGAGTTAGAGTCCAGGTTGGGGAGACGATGTTTGACTCGGCTCATCACCAGCGTCACTTCCGTTGGGGGGTCGATAAAATGTATACCACTATGTGGGAAGGGGTGAAAAAGAACACGGGTCGCCGTATGGATAGACGCGCCCCTACCAGAAGAACGAGGAATTTCCATCACTCGCTCAGGGAGCTGCGAACGAAATTGCATAACTGTGTGTGTAATGCGTGTGTGTTTGAGATTATTTCAAATCTGTGTGCGGAGCGGTGGCTCAGCAGTTAGCAGCATGCTGGACTACG
>JAZEWT010000017.1:18573011-18583827 GCA_036362905.1 Mordacia mordax
GGGGTAGGTTGTTGATGGAAGGATACAAAGACGGCCGGGCGTGATGCTGGCCACCCACCCCCGCATGCCCCGTGCTGGACTTTAAAGGTGCTGTCCGCTCCTAACAGCACTTGACCCTTATAGTCTGTTGAGGTTATGCAGGGGATCTTTGTTTCTGGGGTAGTGTAGCAGTTAGTGCACTGTGCTATGGACCCGGCAAAACCCGAGTTCGATTCCTGCTCACCATCCTAACGTCGGTGGCGAATATTTAAAATGGTTCGCGGCATTCCCTAGGTCGACTCAGCCTCAAATGAGTACCCAGCGTGGTGTGTACACATTACCACTAGGGAGACAAAGGCGGCTAGGTGTGGTGCTGGCCACTAATTCCCTGGTGTGCCGTAATGGCCTCCATAGGTGCTCGATAATGGCACATGACCCTAGTGTCTGTTGAGGCTATACTTTTTGATGTTTGACTTTTGGAGCATGCTGGATTATGTGTGTGTTGTACACAATGTGTGGAGCATGCTGGATTATGTGTGTGTTGTACATAATGTGTGGAGCATGCTGGATTATGTGTTGTGCATTATGTGTGGAGCATGTGGATTATGTGTGTGTTGTACATAATGTGTGGAGCATGCTGGATTATGTGTGTGTTGTAGACAATGTGTGGAGCATGCTGGATTATGTGTGTGTTGTACATAATGTGTGGAGCATGCTGGATTATGTGTGTGTTGTACACAATGTGTGGAGCATGCTGGATTATGTGTGTGTTGTACATAATGTGTGGAGCATGCTGGATTATGTGTGTGTTGTACATAATGTGTGGAGCATGCTGGATTCTGTGTGTGTACGTTGTGTGTGGAGCATGCTGAATTATGTGTTGTGCATTATGTGTGGAGCATGTGGATTATGTGTGTGTTGTACATAGTGTGTGGATTATGTGTGTGTTGTACATAGTGTGTGGAGCATGTGGATTCTGTGTGTGTTGTACATAGTGTGTGGATTATGTGTGTGTTGTACATAGTGTGTGGAGCATGCTGAATTATGTGTGTTTGTTGTACATAGTGTGTGGAGCATGGAGACCAGTGTGTGTGGGGCAGGTATGGAATATGATGCTGGCCACCCATCCCCTAATGTGCCGTACTGGCCTTCATGTGTGCCACCTGCTAAAAGTCTGTGTAAGCGGTTGGGGGGGTTGTGGAACCTTTTTTTCGAAATGTGGGATAAGTGAGTGTAGATGAATGTGTGTATCAGTCATCCCATGGCAGTCAGTGCCGTGGCGCCTCGGCCTGTCTCGTGACCTACCAGCGGGCCTTCAACACTTCACGTGGCGTCAAAGTGCACCTGGCCTGGCACAAGCGCCGTGGTGACGTCGGCGCTTACGGGGTGAACGGCGGTTGTTGAGGCGTTAAAAGAGATTCAGAGATGAGGGGACGTGTAGAGATACAGAGAGAGAGAAATGGAGACGGTTTAATCGACGCTATTGCTGCATCATCACGCTGAGCGCATGGGACAGACAGAGACAGACATTGCGATATATAGTGATGGACGCGGACGGACAGAAGGGCGATAAAGAGAGACACGGACAGACAGGAGAGAGACATTAGGGAGGCATGCTTTTAATTGACAGTTTTGCTGAGTGTTGTCGGGGGGCAGGGGCGTCGGGGAAGTGGGAAGCTGTGAGTCTGTGCTGTGAGAAACCTGACAGAGAGGGGGGAGAGGTGATGAGGGGGGAGAGAGAGGGAAGAGATTGGAGACGGAAAAGAAATGGGTACGAGAGGTTGTGTGGAGGCGGAGGCGAGACGTTGAGAGATGGAGAGGGGAGATAGGAAAAGAGAGATGAGTTGGAGATGAGAGAGAGAGAGACATGGGTGCGGGATGTACCTGAATTGATGATGCAAAGGTGGAGGGAGAAATAGCAGTGAGGTTGGGAGAGAGTGAGGTTGGGAGAGAGTGAGGTTGGGAGAGAGTGAGGTTGGGAGAGAGTGAGGTTGGGAGAGAGTGAGGTTGGGAGAGAGTGAGAGTGAGGTTGGGAGAGAGTGAGGGTCTTTTGTCTATATTAGGAAAAAAATATTCACATTTGAAAAAACTCTGAAAGGATGATTAAAACGTAGTTCGTAAATGTACAGAACTGACGTTTTTACTGACAAGTCTGATGAGAGGGGGAACCTGCACATGATTGAGGTTCTACTTAGTGCTGCCATAGTGTAGGGACAAGGGGAGTTGCCACTGGGTCCTCACACTACGGGACTTGCTGTTATCATCATTATTACTCTCTCGTTTGTATGCTCCTTTCCCCAAGTTTTAAGCAATAATATATTAAAGGAGGATGAGGAGAGGGTGAGCAAGTGAAAGGGTGAGGTTGGGAAAGAGTGAGGGTCTTTTCTATTAATTTGAAAAAATACTGAGAATATTCAAAAATAAAAAAAACCCACTGAAGGCTGATTCAAACGAAGTTGGTAAATACAGAACTGACGTTTTTACAAAAAAAAGATGAAAGTATTCCCATGTGGTCTCCCATCCAAGTTCTAGCGAGGCTCGACCCTCCTGAGCTTCTGAGATCGGATGCATTCAACGCGATATGGTCGTAGGTGATAGACTTTTGACTTTTACATCTGATTTTATTGCTCTATTGAGCACGTTTTCCAAAACAAAATATACAAGGAATACAATCTACACAATATGTACAACCATTTACACAACCCGTGACCCACATCCCCTTCAATACAAGTGATGACGCGCACGCATTCAAATTATTGATGATGTGAGAGAGACAGATGTGGTCTTAGAGAGCGGCGGTAAAACCCGCAGACAAGAGTGCAAATTAAAGCGTGAAACGGAGGGTCCCCTGAGTGTCCGTGCACAGAGCGCTGCCCCCGCGCTCCAGGACAGTGGGGAGAGAGGGGAGAGAAACGGAGGATCCCCTGAGTGTCTGTGCACAGAGCGCTGCCCCCGCGCTCCAGGACAGTGGGGAGAGAGGGGAGAGAAACGGAGGATCCCCTGAGTGTCTGTGCACAGAGCGCTGCCCCAGCGCTCCAGGACAGTGGCCACCTCCCCGGTATTTTTGCAGAAGGTGGCTCGCTCCATGCAGCACCGCGCCATGATGAGGCCTTTTGTAATCGCTAACGAGAGAGAAGACTTTGACTTATTAGTCCGATTCTATTGCTCCTCCAAAGCAACTTGTTTCCACCAATGACAACCCACAAAATATACAATCAAGACACCATGCAATGCTATACAATTATTTACACCCCATGACCCGCAGGAGAGAGATTGTCATACAGGTGAATTGAGGGAAAGAGGAATGGGGGAGAGTGGTGACATGGAGGGGGGGGGTGTTCGAGAGGAGAGAAAGCGTGGAGCGAGAGTAGAGGGAGATAAGGAGAGCGTCGAGCGATAAGGCGTTGAGAGAAGGGAGTGCGGTGTGAGAGAGTAAAGGGTGGAGAGAGATGAGGGAGTGGAGAGGGAGAGAGTAGGTGGCAGAGGGGGAGAGAGAGAGGGGAAGCGTAATGCGTGACTGACAGAAACGCTGACGCCAGTGAGAAGGATGCTGGCGTGCACACCTCTCGCACATATACACACGCACATCTCACGCACAACTCACGCGCACATCTCACACCCGTCACGCACACGCACATCTCACACACCCGTCACGCACACGCGCACAACTCACACGCACATCTCACACACCCGTCACGCACACGCGCACAACTCACACGCACATCTCACACACCCGTCACGCACACGCGCACAACTCACACGCACAACTCACACACCCAACTCACACACCCAACTCACACACCCGTCACGCACACACGCACATCTCACACGCACATCTCACACGCACATCTCACACGCACATCTCACACGCACATCTCACACACCCGTCACGCACACGCGCACATCTCACACGCACAACTCTATACACGCGCACGTCACACACGTCACACGCGCACATCTCACACACCCGTCACGCACACACGCACAACTCACACGCACAACTCTACACACGCGCACGTCACACACGCACGTCTAACACACACATGCGCGCGTCTCACACACACACACACACACCTCGCACGCGCGCATCACACAGACATAAGCCCACGTACGTTCAGATTGCGGGGCTGTTGATAAGACCATGGTTGCCTTGGGATGATGATCAACCGTGCAACAGATAGCCAAGGACTATAAAGTAAAGGGTGGTCCAGATGTCCTGTAACCTCCCACCCAATTTCATTGCTTACAACTTAATTTTTGTGTGTGTAATATAATATAAGCAATATTAAAGAAATTATGCGTTTAAACTTTGTTAATCTAAAATGAATAAGTCAGGGTTATTTTAAGCAGACACGAGTGAGCAATGGGGAAAATGTTGGTGAACTGAATATAGGTCACAAGACATATGGACCGCCCTGCACGTTGTGACCTATCGATATATATATTTTTTTAAAGTGTCTTATCTCCGTTCAGTCAGGTGATGCTGTTTTAAACAGTCCTGCCAAAAAACGTGTATGAGATTCAGTATTTGCGTAAAATTAAATTAATAATAATAATAATAATTGCATTTATGGAGAGAGCGCTTTTCACCCGAGGGTCACAACTCGCTGCACAGAGCTGTGAAATTCTCCGTTTCTTATGACTTTCAACGGGAGATGGTTCCGTGCTCTTTTTTTGTTACTATGACGACACGGTTTGAGATGTGACGATGACACAGCGTCGCAAGTCAGGCAACTTGTATTTTTATAATTTGAGAGGAGGGGAGGCGTGGGCAGACGAGGGGTTCGATAATGATAATCATATTTGCACTTATGAAGCGTTTTTCACCCGAGAGTCACAAAGCGCTGCCTGCACAGAGCTGCGGAGAGAATGGCACGTCAACAACATCAAGACAGTTCAAGCGAAAGTCAACAAATGGCTATAATTTATAGAATAACAAAAAATAAGCGATATAAAACAATTTGTTCAATAATAATTATTGGTGGGCGGCACGGTTGCCCAGTGGGTAACGGTGTCGCCTCACAGCAAGAAGGTCCCGGGTTCGAATCTCGGCTCGGGTGCCTTTCTGTTTGGGAGTTTGCATGTTCTCTTCCCGTGTCCGTGTGGGTATTCGCCGGGCACTCCGGTTTCCTCCCACAGTTCAAGAAAGATGCTGCTGCATAGGTTAATTGGCTTGCAGACTAAATTGCCCTCAGTGCATGGTGATGGACTGGCGCCCCATCGTAGGTATATCCCTGCCTTGCGCCCTGTGTTTGCCGGGATAGGCTCCGGCTCACCGCGATCTTGTACAGGACTAAGCGGTGTCTGACAATGAGATGAGATGAGACAATTATTTGTATGAGGGGAGACACAGAGACAATCTAGTATTTGAACATGCCATGCAATTCTGAGTAGCTTTAACGTTCTAATACATTCAAATACAATATATAACACAATACATACAAAATAACTTGCATATCATATAACACAGCAGTATATAACCTGAATGAAGTCCCGGGTATCAGACCCAAACAGCCTACTTAATTAGAATGTATAACTCTTGTAAAGCTGTGCCTTGCACCCAGAGGTTCCAAGGTGCTGCAGGAAATCACAGAGAAGTGGGGGAGTGGGTGGCAGCCACGACATCAGCCAGTGCCAAGCAACCAGACACTTGAGTCCCTATACGTCAACAGCCGGCCAGTTTTTACTTAAGCCGAGTAAGAACCGTTGGGCTACGTAACTCTTTTCAACAGTTGTACACTTGGCGTCGGCCAGTGAATGTGAGAAGAAACCGAGGAATTTTGAGGAAACCCGCGCAGAACCGGGTGAGAATACAGACGCCGCGGGGTGAGAATACAGACGTCGCGTAAAAGGGCAGCTGAAGTGGGAATCGAAGGACCTTCTCTCTCTCAGGGGTTGCAGATGTTACCGCTGCATAGACTTCCTGGTAGGGATAGTGATCGGAGTCAGTGTTGGCAATAGGAGTCGGTGTTCGATTCGATCTCTGCACTCTCACATTAACAAACCCACTAACTCACCATCCGACTACGACAGGCTTTAGAGATATGAGCCAGTGTTAGAGATATGAGCCAGTGCTAGAAACAGGAGCCAGTGTTGGAGACAGGAGTTAGTGTTAGAGATAGGAGGAGCCAGTGTTAGGGACAGGAATCACACCGCCTCAGGCAGGACATTCTCCCAACGAGGAGACGCTGGTGTTGCCGAACAAGAGAGTCTTAAGACTCACTTGTTCCAAAAGGCCTTGAGGTCCTCTGGCTGGGACTGTTGATGTTGCTCACTGTTGTTGTGCTTGGATCATTGCGCGCTGTTGACCTACGCCTGCTCAGGAATACTTATTTCTTGATTTGTTTGACAATAATTCAATTTGATGTGCATGTGTCGTGTGTGACTCGCACACGGTGCGCAGTGTGCGTGTGACTCCTATATATATAGCAGACATACATGACACGCCTACTGTGCCTGAGGATGCCCCAACGTGCGAGGCGGAACGTCGCGATGGAGGGAAGGGGAGCGATCGACGCGGCTGTCCCGAGACAGCAGCTTTTCGAAGCAATAATCATGCATCGAGCCGTGAAAACCTACGTTGTTACAGTAATTGTATTTGTTATTTTACGTCCTTCATTGATTTCTAGTAATTATTTTACTTTAATTGATCTACTTTGATGTTGTTGACATGCCGTTCTCTCCACAGCTTTGTGCAGCACTTTGTGACCCTCGGGTGAAACGCACTTTAGAAATGCCAGAAATACTATTATTATTATAACCACCTTCAACCGGTCGTAATCGTGTCGTTGGAACTGGTTCAGGCCTCACGCTGTTTGCGGTGGAGAGCGGAGACCTGGTTCCGGATTGCAACCCGCACGCGGCCGCGTCACTGCTGCGCGACTTCGCGTGGGACGACGGCCTCTCGCCGCTCGTCGCCGGCCGCTACCTCACCCACATCATCCCCAACGGGTGCTCGCAAACAACGCGGAGATGCGCACGCACACGCGCGTCCACGTGGCTTCTGTGCGGTTGGGTGAGAACTCGAGAGGCAAGGAGCCTCGTTTGCAAGAGAGCCTGGGGTTGTCACCAATTACAAACGCACAAGCAGATTTAAAAAATCGGGTTTTGCGAAGGGAATAAATAATCAGAGCACGCAAAGAGCAGTTGGTGCAAAGGAAATAAAAGCAAAAATATGATCACGTGAGGAATGGAAAATGTGTCTAAAACACTCGCACTTGTGTACAACAACCATTGTTGTTGTTGGCGTGCCACTCGCTCCGCTGCTCTATGCAACGCTTTGTGACCCTCGGGTGAAAGGCGCTCTCCAAATGCAATTATTAATATTAACAGCCGTTCGCCAGCTAGTGGCGATGACGTCACCACGGCACTTGTGCCAGGCCAGTTGCACCTTGAGGCCACGTGAAAGGTCGCAGACAGGAGGTCACGGGATCGACCCAGGTGTTATGGGTTGCCTGACTGACGTGACTGACCCAGACAACACTTGTGTAGAACAACATTAATGCACAACTGGTTTATATGGCTGTTACCCAGGTTGTCTTGGATTGGCCGGTCTTCCCTTGAATCGCTATTTGTCTGGAATCTTCTCCCCCCCCCCCAGACTTGTTTACAAAGGGAGACCCTAGGAGGAGCTCTGGACTCTAGACTGGCTCCCCAAAGGGAGAACCTCGCAGGAGAGCTAGACTCCAGACCTGTTCACAAAGGGGCACCCTACCAAGAGCTCTAGACTTAAGACCTGTTCACCAAGGCAGACCCGAGCAGCAGCGCTAGACTCCAGACCTGTTCACCAAGGGAAATCTTAGCAGGAGCCCTAGATTCCAAGCGACTAAACTCTAATGGTCATTAGAACGGGCGAACCCCTCCACCACCGCAGTAAGGTTACGGTCCTTGAGGGATCACACACATTAACGAACATCAGCTCATACACACACAGGGGCAATTAGCTAACAGCCACTCGCTAGCGATGCTCGCTCCAACAGTCTCGGGCCTAAACGGAGGAAGGCCGTTGTCTTTGTCACTGCAGGTCCCTGAGGGGTGTGGAGGCCGCAGAGGAAGGGGCACCTGGGTTCGACGCCCTGTGCGTGCGCGTGTGGGTTCGCTGTGTGCTGCACGCACCCACAGCCGATGGTAAGCAAACTGCAGCCTCGGCATCTACACCAAAAATAATACAATTTCTAACGTGCAAATTCTATACCTGCTCATGGAGACATGACTTGGACGGTGGAGGTATAGTGAGATTATCGTACCGCGGGGGTGGGGGGGGGTTGGGGGGGGGGGTTAGCCAGGCAGTCACCCTGCACCAACCCGCCAGACACTGCTTCCTACATAGTACGGTGTTATTGGAAATTTAAATAACGAGTGAGAAGGGGCGCACGAACTCCGCACAGAATGGCGCCCGAGGTGGGAATCGAACCGCCTTGGGCAGGACTTTCTTTCTTTGAGGAGGAGGCGCGGATGTTACCGCTGCACCGACCCTGCCTCCAGCATTATCATCGCCAACAGAATTATCATCAGCATCGTCATCGTGTATGTGAGTGTGTATTAGTTCATGTGAGTGTGTGTGTTTGTGCATGAGCCACTGAGTGTGCGTGTCACGTTCCTTGAGAGAGCGTATGTATGTGTGGATTCTGTAGGATTGTGTGTCAATGTGCATGATTTTAAGTTCGTGTGTGTGTGTGACTAGGTGAATGTTTGATATTCTATACTGGAGTGTGTGTGTCTGTGTGTCATTCTATATAGGTATGTGTGCTTATGTATGATCCTGTATAGGTGCTCGCTAACAGCACTTCACCCTAGAGTCGTTTAAGGCTATGCAGGGAATCTTTGTCTTGTATAGGTGAATTTATATGCTTCGGAATGGGTAAGTATGTAGGTGAATGTGTGTTGTTTTGTGTGTGTGTGTGATTCTATATATGCGAGTGTATATGATTCTTTATATGGGAGCATGTGTATATCTATATGATTCTGTAATGCGAGTATCTATGATTCTGTATAGGTAATAATAATAAACATCATTTCTCGAGCGCTTTTTACCGGAGGGTCACAAAGCGCTGAGTGTGTGTGTCTGTATACTTTAGTGCCTGTGCAATTGTATAAAAGCGAGTGTGTATAATCCTATTCGTGGGAGCATGTGTATTATGTTTGTGTATGTGATTCTATAAAAGTGAGTGAGTGCAATTCTGTATCATTCTCTGTAGGTGTGTGTGTAGATATGATTCTGTAAAAGTGAGTGTATGTATGATGCTGTATAAGTGAGTGTGTATACGATTCTGTATAGGCGAGTGTGAATGTGTGCGATTCTGTATATGCGTGCAGGCGAGTGTGTGTGATTCTGTTTCGGCGAATATGAGTGTGTGATTCTGTATAATCGGATATGAGTGTACGATTCTCCAGGTGTGTGTGTGTGCACGCGCGCGCTATTCCGTATCATTCTCCGTAGGTGAGTGTGTCTGTGTGTCTGTGCGTGCCACGGTGCAAAAACTGTTTTTCACGCCTCGTTCTGAGCCGTCACTCGCTTGACCGGGCACCGCATGACACGTGGAGGAGGCGCGCTGAGCCCCACAGATGTGCGCGAGAGCGCGTGTATGTGTGCGCGTGTGTACGTGTGTGTGCTTGTATGGGGGAGTAGTGGCACGGTGGTTGGTGTGTTGCGCTGCACACCCGGCCACCCGAATTCGATTCCTGCTCACGACCACCGGTCAAAATGTTGAAACTCGCTCCTCAGCCTCACTTAGGTTGACTCAGCCTTAAACGAGTTACTGGTGCAGTATGACCCTACAGTCTCTTAAGGCTGTGCAGAGGACTTTTGTTCTTGTATGGGACACATCTATGAACAGGTAATGGACTGCTCGTAGGTCAGTCAAGCCTTAAATGAGTCCCTGGTGCAGGGTGAGACATGTGGCCAGGAGTGCTCTTAGCTGTCCACCTCCCTTGTGTGCTGTGCTTGCCTTCATAGGTGCTGCTCGCTAACAGCACTTGCTGCAACATTCATATGAAAGCTCTATAGACGGATAGACGTTTATTACTACAGCAGAAAGTACCCAGTGAGCTCGCACGCTTTGCATGTGGGATGCCTGCGACACAACACTGGCTCCTATCTCTAACACTGGCTCCTATCTCTAACACTGGCTCCTATCTCTAACACTGGCTCCTGTCTCTAACACTGGCTCCTATCTCTAACACTGGCTCCTATCTCTAACACTGGCTCCTATCTCTAACACCGGCTACTATCTCTAACATTGGATCCTTCTCTAACACTGGCTCCTATCTCGAACACTGGCTCCTATCTCGAACAGACTCCTATCTCTAACATTGGCTCCTATGTCTAATACTGGCTCCTGTCTCTAACACTGGCTCCTATCTCTAACACTGTCTCCTATCTCTAACACTGGCTCCTATCTCTAACACTGGCTCATATCTCTAACACCGGCTCCTATCTCTAACACTGGATCCTATCTCTAATACTGGATCCTTCTCTAACACTGGCTCCGATCTCGGACAGACTCCTATCTCTAACATTGGCTCCTATGTCTAATACTGGCTCCTGTCTCTAACACTGGCTCCTGCCTCTGACACTTAGAAGCTTTGCATGTGGAACTCATGCGTCTACAAACTTGTCTCGGTCTGTCCGTGTGTGTCTGTGTGTACGTGCGTGCGCACAGCGGACGTGGAGCAGCTGCAGGAGTTGACGCGCCAGGTTCTACGCCTGCCCGAGGTGGAATCGCTCATGGGGGGCCAGGGGTTCCAGGGGGTCCGGGCCCCCCCTTCCCACGCGGACCTCGACCCTCACCTAAAACTTTCACAGCTCTTTCAGGTAAGGCAGACGAGGCAAAGGTCT
>JAZEWT010000017.1:18588361-18616709 GCA_036362905.1 Mordacia mordax
CCCCCCCCCCCTCCACCACACAAAGACCTCCCATATAGCCTTAGCAGACCGTAAGGTCAAGTACCGTTTGCGAGTAGCACCAATATAAAGGCCAGCATTAGGGGGTGAGTAATATCACCAGGCCCAGTCGCCTTTGTCTCCCTAATGTTATTGTTTGCACACCGCGCCAGGTACCCATTTAAGGCTGAGTCGACCTAGCGGAGGCCCAGGACCAGTTCAGATTTTTGCAACGAATTTGGGTCGGGAGCGTGAATCGGACTTGGGCTGCCTGGTTCATAGTCTGGTATTGGTAGCGCAGTACGCTAAGCACTGCACTACCGCTCCCCACGTACACACAAGCACACACGCACAACTACATACACAGTTGGCTACGCACGTCCGTACGTGATCACATACGTGCACACACACGTGCACACACACGTGCACACACACATGTGCGTGCATACACGCTCACTTTCAGATACAATTACCAGTGCAAAGACAAAGCTCTCCAGTATAATAATAATTGCACTTCTAAAGCGCCTTTCACCCGAGGGTCACATAGCGCTGCACAGAGCTGTGGAGAGAACTGCTTGTCATTAACAACGACACGGCAAATCAACAATAACGTTTTTTTTCATTTTTTTGTTGCAAATATCAGCTTTGGAGAGAACGGCATATCAACAACAACATCAGAGCAGTTAAACTGAAAGTCAAATAATGGCTATGATTTAGAGAAGGACATAAATTAAGCGATAAAAATAAATGTTCAACAAACGAAGGAAGGAATAAGTGTTCCTGAGCAGTTGCAGGTCGGCAGCGAGCCATCATTCCAGCACGACAACAGTGAGCTGCATCAACAGTCCTAGCCAAAGGACTTGAAAGCCTTACGGAACAAGTGAGTCTTGAGACGAGATTTGAAGATGCCCAGATAACTGTAGGGTCAAGTGCTGTTAGCGAGCACCTATGAAAGTTGAAATGGCACACGAGGGGGTGAGTGGCCAGCACCACACCCGACCGCCTTTGTGTCCCTAGTGGCCATGTTTAAAGCTGAATCGCCTGGGGGGGGGGGGGTACACGAACCAGTTAAAAAAAGCCGTCCCTGGTATTAGCTGTGAGCGGGAATCGAATTCGAGTCGCTCAGTTCGTATCCCAGCGCGCTAACCACCGAGCCACCACTCTCCGCGTTTACCTGCACAGACAACGCACTCGTCCAGCTTCCATTCACATCCGCTCACCCCCACACACAGAGACTTACCCGCTCAAGCACAGGCCCGCTCACCTGCTCACCCACCCAACCATAGCCACACTCACCCACCGCCCTGCCGAAATGTGTGCACTGAAGGCTGAAGAGGTGGCCATGTCCTATTGGACAGACAGACACACACGTGTGTGTGTGTGGGCTTCTGTTAGGGGCTCTGTGTGTGTTGTGTTGAGTGGGGAGCAGTGGCATCGTTGTTAGCGCACCCCACTTCAAACCTGCTGACCCAAGTTCAATTCCCGGTCACGACCGATAACAGTGGCGGATATTTGAAACCCGTCCTGAGCTTCCCCTCGGTCATCTCGGCCTGAAATAAATACTTAGTGCATTGTGTAAACATTGCCAATCGAGAGACAAAAGCAGTCGTTCGTGGTGCTAGTCACCCACCCCCCCCCCCAAAGGTGCTGTGCCAGCCATGAGTGGTGCTCACTAACGGATATCTGGGGGAAGTTTGTGTTTTTCGAACGTGAGACGTGTGTCGCTGCGCGCGTGTGTAAATGTGAGCCGTGATCATTTCGAGCGTAGGAGTGTATGTAGGTGGTGAGTGTGCGGGGAGCGGTGGCTCAGCGGTTGGCGCGTTCGGCTGCAAAGCTGGCGAACAGAGTTCGATTCACGCTTACGCTCGAATATTACGGAACCAGTCCTGGGTCGCAACTAGATCGACTTAGCCTCAAAACCAGTACCTAGTGTGGCGTGTAAACATTACCGCTCGGGACACAAAGGCGGTCGGGCGTGATGCTGGCCAATCACCCCCTTGTGTCCCGTGCTGGCCTGCAAAGGTGTTCGCTAACAGCTCTTGACCCTACAAGTTGTTAATAATAATAATTGCATTTCTAGAGCGCTTTTCACCCGAGGGTCACAAAGCGCTGCACAGAGCCGCGGAGAGAACGGCTCGTCAACAACAACGGCACTAGAATGGAAAATCAGCAACAATTTAAAAATGTGGGGTTATTTTAAAATATACACATCGTTGCAGAACAACAAGTACAATATGATCAGACTTTCAACTATAATTTTAAAATGCAAAAATATCGGTGTTCATAGTACATATATCGGAGAATGGTTTCACGTAAGATTGTATAATAATAATAATAGCACTTCTATAGCGTTCATCACCCAAGGGTCACAAAGCGCTGCACAGAGCCGCGGAGAGAACGGCTCGTCCACAACAAAGACATGAGACTGGATAATCAGCACCAGTAACGATGTTTTGGGTTTCTTTGTACACGTGGGGAGCGGTGGCGCAGCGATTAGCACGCTGGGCTACGAAACCCGGCAACCCGAGTTCGATTCCCGTTCACGGCCACCGACGCCGGTGGCAATTTTATGAACGGCTTTCTCGGCCTCCCCTAGGTCGACTCAGCCTCAAGTCAGTACCTGGCGCGTTGTGTAAACATCGCCACTAGGGAGACAAACGCGGCTGCGCGCGGCGCTGGCCACCCACTCCCTCTAGTGCCGTGCCGGCCGTCATAGGCGCTGCTCACTAACAACACTCGACACTAGAGTCTGTTCAGGCTACACGGGGTGATCTTTGTCTGTGTCATGCACGCTTTTATAGCTACTGCTCGCTAACAGCACTTGACCGTGCAGTCCGCCAAGCCTTTGTGGGGGATCTTTGTCTCTGCGTGTGCGAGAGGCAGTGTGTGAGTGTGTGAGTGTACGTGCATGTGTGTTCGTGTATGAGTGTATGTGCATGTGTGTTCGTGTATGAGTGGCAGTGTTGAGTACGCGTGTACACGAGTCTACACGTGTACTGGTAGATGAGAGGCAGTGTGAGAGTGTGGGTAGGGGGTGGTCTGTGAGCGCTGCAGAGAGAGGGGTCAGCTTCTACGGGATGGGGTCATTTTTGCTTCCGTTGAAGTTTAATATTTCTCAAGACGCGCACACACACATACGTACATACACGCATACATACACGCACGTACATACACACGCACGTACATACATACATACAAACATACACACGTAAAACATACACACGTACACACGTACACACACCCACACACGTACACACACCCACACACGTACACACACCCACACACGTACACACACCCACACACGTACACACATACGTACACACTCACACAGACGTGCATAGACACATACGTACACACACACACATACGTGCACACTCACACATACGTACAAACACATACGTAAATACACACATGCATACATATACGTACACATACGTAGATACATACACATATGTACACAGAGTACACGCACACAGTATGCGCTCAAATACAGATGACCCTCCCCCATTCTCCATTGGCTTAACCGTACTGTTAGCGAGCACCTATAAAGGTCGGCATGGGAGGTTGTACGTGGCCGTGACCTACTCCCAGCCGCCTTTGTCTTCCCACCACGGCACTCATTCAAGGCTGAGTCGCTCTAGCGGAGAGGACTTGAACCGGAATGGATGTTACCTCCGATGTCGGCTGCGAGCGGGAATCGAATTCTAACTTTGGGTCGTCGTATTCGCAAGCAAAGCACGCTAACCACTGCGCCACCACTCCCCATACACACACCCCCCCCCCTTCACACACACGTGTGTCTGTCCGCTCCCCCCCCCCGTTCGCTGCGGGAGACTGTGTTCCGGAGTTTGTATGAGCTCCGGCGAGTGTAGATTACAGCGGAGATAGGGGGCCGCTCGCTCGCCGCTCACCCGCTCACCGGCTCGCTCACCACTCACTTCCTTCGGCTACTCAGCTCGCCCATCAGCTCCAATTAAACATCACCGCCGTCCACATTCTGTCTGCGTCAGCACAGAGATGGTGGGGGAGAGACTCTGGCCCATAAGAGTTTACATTCTGTGTGTGTGGGTTTATCCTTAGTTATTCTTACGATTATCGTCTGATGTAGGTGTTTGTAAAACCGCTGCCTAGAGCTGCTCATTCGGGATAGCCACGTAGCTGAGCGTCACTCGCTCTCTCTCACCATTATCGTTATAATAATCATTGCATTTATAGAGGGCTTTTTACCCGAGAGTCACAAAGCGCTGCACAGAGCTGCGGAGAGAGAACGGCACGTCAACAGCAACGACATTAGCAAAGAAAATCAGCAAGATTAATATTTTTTGGGTTTTTTTTATATATACGTCGTTGCAAAACAACGTAAAATTAGATTGTGATTGTAATAGATAGCAGACATGGCAGGCTTATGTTACGTGTTCTGCTGGAGAATAACTTTAAGTCGTTTTTATTAATACTAAATGTACACCAAAGGACAACAACAATACGACATCATGCAAAATACATTTTAAAAGCCATGGTAAAGACTGGCGTCCCATCGTGGGTATATCCCTGCCTTGCGCCCTGTGTCTGCCGGGATGGGCTCAGGCTCACCGCGACCCTGTACAGGACTAAGCGGCTTCTGACAATGAGATGAGATGAGGGTTGCGGGGGGGGGGGGGGCAGAGCCTATCCCGGCAGACAGAGGGTGCAAGATGGCACTATACCCAGGATGTGACGCTAGTACATCACAGGCAACACCATTTTTTTGGGGGGGGGGGGTAATTTTAATCGGCCGGCCAATAAGCATAGGCAGCAGCATGTTATTTGGACGGTGGGAGGAAACCGGAGTACCCGACGAAAACTCACGCGGACACGGGGAGAACACACAAATTTTACACAGAAAGGCACCCGAGGTAGGAATCGAACTGATTTGGGGTGACATTACACTGACCCTATCGCTGTTTAAACATACTGCCGTTAAGATCATCATCATTGACCATGTCCTAAGAAATAGATTTAGCAGAAGCAGCATCACTGAGCCTCATCATCTTTACCGCTCGACGTGCACCTAGCCTGGCATAAGTGCTCTGGCGATGTCACCGCCACTTAGAAGCGAAGAGCGGTTGTTGTTGTATGGTGGGGAGCGGTGGATAAGCGGTTACCGCGCTGGGCTACAAACTTGGCGACCCGAGTTCGATTCCATCTCACGGCCACCAACACCAGTGACGAATTTCTGAACCGGCCCTGGACCTCACTTAGGTCGACTCAGCCACAAATGAGTACCTAGTGCAATGTAAACATCGTCACGAGGGATACAAAGGCGGCCGGGCGTGGCGCTGATCACCCCCTCTTCATGTGCCGTGTCGACCTTCATAGGTGCTCGCTAACAGCACTTGACACTACAGTCTGTTAAGGCTACACGGGGGACCTTTGTGTTTATATGGTGTATCTGTTAGTGGCTCCGCATGGTGTGTGTGTGTGTGTGTACGTGTTAGTGCTTACGTCTGTGAGTGTGTATATGTATATATTGTTAATTTTTTTTCCCTTTATAAACTTCATTTCCCTTTGCGGTGTTAGATTACTGGACATTCAGAATATGCACACACACACACACTAGTGCGTACGCACTTTACACACACGCATACCAAGACAAAGATTCCCCGCATAGCATAACGGTCTGTAGGGTCAAGTTCTGGTGAGCGAGCACCTATGAAGGCCTGCACAGCACACGAGGGGATTGTTGACCAACCCCACGCCTGGCCGCCTTTGTCTCCCCATTGGCGATATTTATACACCGCACTAGGTACTCATTCGAAGTCGACTCGACCTGGGAGATGCTCAGGACCAGTTCTGAAAACTAATCAAACGTTAGCCGTAAGTGGGAGTCGAACTCGGGCGGCGGTTTTTTTCAGCGCGGCGCGCTAACCGTTGCGCCACCGCTCCCCGCACGCGCTTGGCCACACACAAAAGAGAAAGCTGCCCCGTGTAGCCTTCACCAGACTGTTGGGGCAAGTGGAGTTTGCAATCACCCACGAATTTCGGCACATGAGAGGGGGAGCTTCACCACAACCATACCCAGCCACCTTTATCACTCAATGGCTTAAGTTCACACACTGCGCCAGGTGCTCATTTCAGGCTCAGTCGACCTAGGTGTGGCCCAAGGCAGTATCGGATATTCGACACCGACGTTGGCTGGGGGGGGGGGGATTCGAACTCTTGACGGTCGGCTCCGTGGGGCAGTGCGCTAACAGCAACCCCACCGCTCCCCGCGCCCTCAAAGTCAGGATCAGTACCCGCTTAATCCTGTTTCGGGGTCGCTGGCGGCTGGAGCCTATCCCGAAGACAGAGGGCACAAAGCAAGACTATACCCAGGATGTGACGCCAGTGCATCGCAGGGAACTTTACTTAGCAGGCCAATTAACCCGGGCAGCAGCGTGCCTTTGGACGATGGGAAGAAACCAGAATACCCGGCGAAACCTCACGCGGGAACAGCGGGAGAGAGAGCGAGAGAGAGATTTGCAGACTCCACACAGAAAGGCACCCTAGCCGGGAACCGAACCCAGGGCCTTTTGCTGTGAGGCAGCAATGCTAGCCACTGCGCCGCCCTCCTCGCAAAGTTCAAGTTCTTAAGTATTTTATTTTTTCCATTAGACGCAGTCGGTTTGTCAAGAATGATTATTTTTTCATATAATTAAAACAGCAACGTTAAATTTGAAAGAAAAATTACATTTCACAGTGGCTGTAATGTTCAGACAAGCCAGACTTTAGGCACCAACGCGAGTCCTATAGCACGGTGTTAATGAATGACAAATAAAAGGCAGACCCCCTGTAGTCTGCACATGGGCAGTGGTGGCTCGTGCGCTTATTGAACGCCTCTGGAAGGTAGATATAGGTTTGTTATCACAGCTGAAAGTAGCCTGTGAGCTCGCAAGCTCTGGATGCGGGATTCCTACGACACAACACTGGCTGCTATCTGTAACACTGGCTTCTATCTCTAACACTGGCTTCTATCTCTAACGCTGGTTTCTATCTCGAAAACTAGCTCCTGTCTCGAACACTAGCTTTGTCTCGAACAGTGGCTCCTGTCTCACACTGTGACTCCTATTTCTAACACCGGACCCTTGTTTCTTAACACTGACTCCTATCTCGAACGCTCTCATCTTTAACGCTGGCGCCTATCTTTCACGCTCAGATGTTTATTATTGCATCAGAAAATACCCAGCAAGCTTGCAAGCTCTAGATGCGGGATTCTCGCCGATACAACACACTTTTCGAGCTAACCATTACGAACAATCATAAGGTTAAACAACGAATTTGCACATAGGTGATAGTGGTGGTGGTGTAGTCAGCACCACGCTCGGCCGCCTTTGTCTTCCTCTTAACTGATCACGGCAAAGCATCTTCACGTATCCCACACTCATTGCTGTTGGAGCAAGGTGCCGTCACTCACACAATCACAGCAGAACCGGTGGCTGAAATCGAACCTGAGACCTCGGGCTGTTGCGTGACCCCGCTAGGTCCGCTCAGCCTTCAGTGCCAGGGAATATAGAGGCGGCATTGAAAGGGGTAGGGGGCGAGGGCCTGGCTTGGATGTTTTGGGGGGGGGGGCTACTCTTTCCCCTGATGGTGGGAGGTCAGACCTCTGGTCTCCGCGGCGGATTTTGACGCGCGGCAGACTTCCCATGTTACACTGGCGTGCGTACACGTGCGTGTGTGTGTGTGGAAAAAGCGGGAGAGGTGTGTGTGTGTGCGCGTGTGTGCGTGGAGAGAGAGGTGTGTGTGTAGAGAGAACGGGAGAGGTGTGCGGCGTGTGCCGTACACGCGTATATATGTGTGTGCGCGTGTGTGTGCGTGCGTGTGGAACGGAGAGAATGAGGAGCGGTGGCGCAGCGATTAGCTCACCGGGCTATGATAACCCGACTGTGACCCGAGTTTGAATCCTGCTCACGCCCAACACTGGTGACATTTATTCTAAACCGGTTCTGGCCTTCCCTTAGGTCGACTCAGCCTCAAATGAGCACCGAGTCTCATCTCATTGTCATAGCCGCTTAATCCTGTACAGTGTCACGGTGAGTCGGAGTCTATCCCGGCACACAGGGCGCAAGGCAGAGATATACCCATGATGGGACGCCAGTCCATCACCGGGCACTGAGGACAATTTTGTCTGCTAGCCAATTAACCTATGCAGCAGCATCTTTTTTTTGGACTGTGGGAAGAAACCGGAGTGCCCGGCGAAAACCTACGCCGACACGGGGAGAGCATGCAAACTTCACACAGAAAGGCACCCGAGCCGAGATTCGAACGCAGGACCTTCTTATTGTGAGGCGACAGCGCTACCCACTGGGCCACCGCGCCGCCCTCAGTACCTAGTGCGGTGTGTAGTAAACATTGCCACTAAGGAGACAAAGGCGGCCGAGAGTGGTGCTGGTCACCCACCTCGTGTGCTGTGTCGACCTTCATACGTGCTCGCTAACAGCACTTGACCCTACAGTCGATTAAGGGTATACGGGGACCTTTGTCTTTTGTGTATCAGAGCATCTGTACTAGTCAGTGTTGGAGTTTGTGTGTGAGAGAAAAATGGGTGTGCGTTTACGGATCTCAGCGTGGGTGACTGGGTGTGCATGTTGTGTGAACCTGCGGAAATGTGTGCACGTGTACGTAACAGTGCCCATGTGTGTGTGTGTGCATACGAGTGGTGTGTTTATTTGCGGCGTTAGGCGCGAGCGTGCACACGAGTGTGCGTACGATTGTGTGCGCGGGTCTCTCTGAAACACGCTGGCGCGTGCTCCTCCGCTCGCAGCCGAGTCTGAGTGCGCGCGTGTGGAACAAAAATGTTTCAGACAAAGCATGTTTCTCGTCAAAGTCAGTGTGAAGGCGACGTGCGGGAATAATCGCAAGAGCTCGAAAGCCTCCGCACATTCCACTGATCACAGGACCCTCCTGAAAATGATCCCTGAGATTCCGTGAAGACGGCATTAAGAGAGAGACGCTCTCTTATCACCTACACAATCAATTACTGATCATATTATTACAGTGCATAGTAATAATGATTTTTAAATGCTTAATAATGTGAACGTGCACAGTATAGGTTCGGTGTTGGAAGGTAGGGTGCCGGCGCAGCGGTAACATCCGCGCCTCCTCCTCACAGAGAGAAAGTCCGGCCCGAGGCGATTCCATTCCTGCTTCGGGCTCCTTTCTGTGCGAAGTTTGTCTGCTTTCTCCCCCTGTTCTGCGTGGGTTTCCTCCACGCTCTCCGTTTCCCTCCCAAAACTATAACCCCCCCCACCACCACTTTCAATTAATCGGCCGCTACAAGATAAACATATATAGGAAGCAGTGTCGGGTATGTTGGCGCCGACTGACCGCCCGCCCAACTTCCCCCTACCCTCTACTGTTTCCTCGCTATGACTCCGTATCTGCGTCTCGCCCATGAGCAGGATTTTGCGGGACGCGTTTCAATTCAACATTCATATTTGTTCCGTTTAGAGACGAATTGCGCAGAGGTGGGAGGTCGACGGCAGCCACATGGTCAGCCCGCGCCAACATTTTCCAGACACTACGTCCCCTACGTTACGATGCTGCGGCCAATTAATTGTTAAGTTGTTTTTTTGACAGTTGTGGGAGGAAACCGGAGAACCCAGACGAAATCCCATGCAGGACAGGGAGACAACACACAAACTCCGCAGAGAAATGCCTTAAGGCCTGGGAATGAAAGCGCCTCGGTTAGGACCTTCCTGCTCTGAGGCGGTGCGGATGTTACCCACTGCGCCAAGCTGGCGCCCGTTTATTCCCGGTTCAATTCGTTGGCTAACGCGGAAATCGTTTCTAAAATAAATCTTTCCGACAGCACTTGCTCTAACACCATCCGCGGGCTACCCGGCATCGCTTTCCATTTGCCTTCGGGGAGCGGTAGCTCGTGTGTGGGGGGGGGGGTTAACGCACCGCCTACGACACGTGCTGAATATCTGAACTGGTTCTGGCCCTCCTCTAGGTTGGATCGGCCTTAAGCGAGTACCTGGTGCGGTGTGTAGACGTTAGCGCTAGGGAGAGAAAGGCGGCCGGGCGTGGTGCTGGTCACCCACCTCCTCGTGTGCCGTGTCGCCCTTAATAGGTGCTCGCTAATGGTACTTGACTCTACAGTATGTTAAGGCTGTATGGGGGATCCTTTGTCTTTTTAATGAGTGTGGAGAGTGGTGGCCCAGCGGTTAGCGCGCTGAGCTACAAACCCAGAATTCAACTCCTGCTCACAGCAACACCAGTGACGATTTTCTAAACCGGTCCGAGGGCCTCCCCTAGGTCGACTCAGCCTCAAATGAGTAGTCGGTGTGGTGTGTAAACATCGCCGCTAGGGAGACAGGCGGCCGGGAAGGTTGCTGGTTACCCACCTCCTCTTGTACAGTATCGACCTTCATAGGTCCTCGCTAATAGCACATGACCCTATAGTCCGTTAAGGCTATACGGGGATCTTTGTCTTTTGAGTGTGTAAATACATATGTTTGTGCATAGATATCCCTTGTGTGTTATCTGTGGTTAATTAAAAATAATAATAGGCTTTTATTTCCTCATTATTTGTACCCTTTCTCTCCATGTGTGTGTTTTTCTATGTGTGTGTTTATATACACACACATGAATAAATATTTGGACACATGTCAGTGTGTGTATGTGTGTTAGTGCGGCTGTGTTTATTAACGTGGTCGCTCTATAATTTTTATAAGATCCGTTAATTAATATTCACGACATGTCGATTATAGCATTATCAATGTCCCTTCAAATCGCGACTGCATATTGATGATTTATCGTTTTGTTTGTTGGGCTGTGCTGTCCTTCCGGTGGAAATCAAGATTTAAGTTTCGACAACGCACCCGGTCGTGGTGCTGCTGCTTAGTCATCGTGAGTAATTCGTGACATCTTTCACCCGAAAGACAAGACAACCTGTAGTCGAATGGAGAGAGCGGACGTGTTGAGCGAGAGTGGATTGAGACGGGTAGGTCACGGTGCATGGGGACGAGGTGATGATTATTGGGCCAAAGCTGGCATGACATTTGAAGTGGAAGGAGGAAGGGAGGAAGAGTTGGTCGCGCTAGGAGGCCGAGCACAACGTGGACACGGGCGGTGGAAAACGACCTCAAGCAGTGTTGGTTTAACGGGAGAGAGAGGTTGCAACCATAGGAAAACGTGGAGAAAACTCCTGACGAATGATGATGTTCACGTGACAGCTTCATTAATTGACTGTGTCGGGTGGAGGACTGTCTACGACACCATTTGACTCACGTAACCTTACCCAAAAATCAATTACTATTCATAAGCTTCAATTGTCGTTGGCCCAGCGCAAGTGTAATGCAAGTATTTTTCTTGCTATGGTTATCATTAGTCACGTATGATAGAATTTTGCATTGAACTAGTACCATATCCGTATCGTAACGAGACGGAAAGGTACTTCCTTATAGATCTATAGTTCCGCTGGCGTTGATTCAAGCAGGTCTGACTACTGATGAGACACTTGTGTGCCAAAGCCAGTCCTCGCCTGTAAGATGGATAGATCTACCACCATTCAGTCCCGCAGACAGTTTCGTAACCAATTCTTGCCTGTGAGATTGTCACTGCACCAGAATTGATTCAAGCAAGTCTAAGTGCTGACGAGACATCGCGTTCAAACTGGTCCAGAGCTCCTCTTGTGCTAAAACAATACTGCTGAAATTTCGGTCTCCCAGAAGGCCGTGTTTGTGATGGGGTTGTGTTAGAAACGCTCGTTTTTTTTTTTAACACGGCGACGCGGATGTGTGAGGCATTTATCGCGTCATGCATCGGAAGTATCGCATCAACCCTGGCGTGTGCACACCTGTGTGTGTCGACTAAGAAGAGAGCGGTGGCGCAGCGGTTGGCGCACTGCCGTACAAACCCGGCGACCCGAGTTCGATTTCCGCTCACGCGCAACATCGGTGACGATTATCGGAACTGGTTTGGGCCTCCCCTAGGTCAACATAGCCTCAAATGAGTACCTAGTGCGGTGTGTACATCAGTATTGGAGAGACAAAGGTATTCGAGCTGTGGTGCTGGTCACGCACTCCCTTATGTGCCTTCCTGACCTTCATAGGTGTTCACAGACAGCCCCAACATTCTATTAAAATCTATACAGGGGATATTTGTTCTTGTGCCTGTGTGTATATGTATGTATGTGAGAGCACGTGTGTTTGAGAGTGTATATTTCTCTGTCTGCATGTGTATGAGCGTCTGTGTGTGCACCCCATGCTCCCAGGCTTCCTGGTGAGCCACCGCTTGCTGCTTTCTCTGCCTCTGTATGTGTGTATGAGAGACGCTCTTTATGTATGTAATGTAGGGGGGGTCTGTGAAAGCACTCGAGTACCAAGCGTGGTGTGTGTAAGAATTGCCATTCGGGAGACAAAAGCGGACGGGCATGGTGCTGGCCACCCACTCCCTCGTGTACCGTGTCGACCTTTATAGGTGCACTTGACCCTACAGTCTGTTAAGGCTATACGGGGGATCTTTATGTGGGCTTATATACCGACGTGTCCCTGTACTCTGTACTTTATGCAGATTTGCTGGAGAATCACCACTTTCCCTGCTGTGTGTGCACGACTCCTGTGTGTGTGTGTGTGTCATTGTACATGTGAGTCTGTGTGTGTCAGTATATGCGAGTGTCTGTGTGCATGTGTCAGTGTATATGTGAGTCTGAGTCTGTCAGTATTTGGGTCTCTCTGTGTGTCAGTGTCTGTGAGTCTCTGTGTGTGTCAGTGTGTGTGTCAGAGTGTCAATAGTATATGTGAGTGTGTGGGTTTCTACAGTGTATCGGTGTGAACCTGTGGCTCTGTATTTGTCTCCGAAAGGCGAACCTAACCCATGAATAACAGAGAGCATAAGAGCGACGCTCACAACAACGAGCAGAATACCGGGCAGCTAAAACCCAGCGGGTTGGCACAGTATGGAGGCAGAGGTAGTACTGGTGGTGCCTCTGCCAATCATCTCAGTCAGCCAACCCCCAGGCACCTGGCTCTGTCAGCAAACCTTCGATACTTCTCATGGCCTCGAAGTGCACCTGGCCTGGCACAGGCGCCGTGGGAACGTGACCGCCACTTGTTGGTGAGCGGCGGTCGTTGTTATGGGAGGAGCGGTGGCTCAGTAGTTAGCACGCTGGGCTACAAACCCAGCAAGCAGAGTTTGAATCCTGCTCACAGCCAACACCGGTGACAATTTAAAGAACTGGCCAGGCCTCTCAAAGGTCGACTCAGCCTTGAAATGAGTACCTGGTTCACTGTATAAATATTGCCATTGGCGAAACAAAGAGGACCAGACGTGGGACTGGCCACCAGCCCCTTATGTGCTGTGCTGGCCTTTGTAGGTGCTCGCTAACAGCACTTGACTTCAATCTGTGAATGCTATACGGGAGATCTTTGTCGCTGTATGTCCATATGAATGTCCTTCTATAGGTGTATTGTCTCTGGGTGTCTGTATGTGTCTCCTCTCTGTGAGTGTACGTGTGCGTGTCTCTGGGCTGTAGGCTTCCCTGGTGAGCGACTGCTCCCCCTTACTGATCTGGGTCTGTGTACCGTAGGCTTCCCTGGTGAGCGACTGCTCCCCCTTACTGATCTGGGTCTGTGTACCGTAGGCTTCCCTGGTGAGCGACTGCTATCCGCTGCTGTGTGAGTCTACGTCTGTCTCGTCTCTCTGCTGCAGGTTCCCTTGTGAGCCACTGCTCCCCCCTACTGGCGACCAGCCGGCTGCACCCCGTGCTCTTCCAGCTGCTGGATGCCCTGCTGCAGCCGGGGCACCTGATGCAGCCGGGGAGAGACGCGGCCGCGGCGGCCGCCACCGTCACCGCACTCACCGCGACCATGGCTCTCTTCCTACAGGTGCGCGCACAAGTACAGAGGTCCCCCCTCCCCCGTTAGCGAGCACCTATTAAAGCCAGCACGAGGGGAGGGGGGTGCTAGTACCACACCCGGCCGCCTTTGTCTCCAAAGAGCCGATGCTACACACTGCACCGGGTACTTGTTTAAGGCTGACTTGACCTTGGGGAGGTCTGTGCCTTGTTCATATATATATATATAGACAAACATTCCCCCGTATATCCTTAACAGACTGTAGGGTCACGTGCTGTTAGCGAGTACCTATAAAGGTCGACACGGCACACGAGGGGGTGGGCGATAAATACCACGCCTGGCCGCCTTTGTCTTCCTTGTGGCAATGTTTACACACCACACTAGGTACTCATTTGAGGCTGAGTCTACCTAGGAGAGGTCCAGGACCGGTTCAGAAAATCGTCACCGGTGTTGGCTGCGAGCGGAATTCGAACGCGGGTCGTCGGGTTTTTATCGCCCAGCGCGCTGACTGCTGCACCACCTCTGCCCCCAGTGCATACGCACACACGCGCACACACACGCACACACACGCACACTCATGCACACACACGCACACTCATGCACACAGGCTCACAGTATTCTCGTATCGTTTACGCGCCGCGCACACCGCCGCCGTGCGGCGGTGTGCGCGGCGGCGGTGTGCGTGCGTCCACCGCGAGTTTGGGCCGTGATCGCCGGGTGCCCGCGATCGCCGGGTGCCCGCGATCGCCGGGTACCCGCGATCGCCGGGTGCCCGCGATCGCCGGGTCCCCGTGCGGCGGCGCTCGGCTGGAAAGCGTGGACACCCCTTGGTCTTGTCTGCTCGCTGTGTCGCCGTCTCTGTGTCTGTCGGAGAGTGTCTGCGCGCGCGCGTCTCTGTGTCCGTTAAGGCTATATATGTAGGGAGCGGTGGCGCAGCGGTTAGCGCAACGCTGAGCTACAAACCCGGCGACCCGAGTTCGAATCCCGCTCACAGCCAATACCAGTGACGATTTTCTGAACCGGTCCTGGACCTCCACTAGGTCGATTCAACCTCAAATGAGTACCTGGTGCGGTGTGTAATCATTGCTGCTAGGGAGACAAAGGCGGCCGGGCGTGGTGCTGGTCACCCACCTTCTCGTGTGCCGTGTCGATCTTCATAGGTGCTCGCTAACAACCTTTCTCCCTACATTCGGTTAAAGCTATACAGGGGATCTTTGGATTTGTATGAGAGTATCTGTGTGTGTACGAGAGTGTCTGTGTGTGTACGAGAGTGTCTGTATTCATACGTCTTTGTGTATTTGTATGAGAGTGTCTCTTTGTATGACTGTGTCTTTGTGTGTGTACGAGAGTGTCTGTATTTGTATGAGAGTGTGTATGTGCGTACAAGAGTATCTCTGTATTTGTATGAGTGTGTCTGTGTACAAGAGTGTCTCAGTATTTGTATGAGAGTGTGTATGTGTGCACAAGAGTGTCTCTATTTGTATGAGTGTGTCTGTGTGCACAAGAGTGTCTCTGTATTTATATCAGTGTGTCTGTGTGTACAAGAGTGTCTCTGTATTTGTATCAGAGTGTGTCTGTGTGTACAAAAGTGTCTCTGTATTTGTATGAGAGTGAGAGTGTGTCTGTACGAGAATGTGATGACAGTTTCTTTGCATGACAGACAATATGATTATCTTGGGACTTATAATGCAGGCCATAACTTCCACCATGTCGAGGCCACGCCTGCTGTCATGAGAACATGGAGTGAGAGCAAAATAGCAGAAAATTGCACCAACCAAAATCTCAGCGATTCACCGGGTGGAAGACGCACGACAAGAGGGCACTTTAAGGTTACTCTCGTGCGGGAGACTCCTCAAGCAGTGGCGTGAGTGAGCATTTGCAGGGCGGCGCCTTTGTCTGTTATCATCGTCTTCAAAATATTCGAGACCGTTTTCCTGTTGGTGTTTGACGCAGTTTATCCTCTTGAAAGCGGTGTTAGCATTCCAGGAACAAACTTACAGATTCGAGTTTCATAGTTGATAAGCGGCGTCTACACGATGATATTGCGGGGCAGGGTGACGAGTTCATTGCTCGAAATCTCCGTTTATGAAGTGTTCTTCAAACGGAGTTTCGCACTTATTTGCTCCTCCGCCGTTTAAGATAAATACATTTTGTAATTGCTCTATTTGTTTAAATTACGTAGTTTATCCTCGGCTTATTTGGGGAATTGTAATTGTTATTCAGTGGCTAAAGTTGAATTATTATTGTTGTTAATAAACACACGCTTGTAGAGAGTATTTATATTTTCATGAATATTTTTAAGGAAGTGAAGGTGGTGGTGTCTAAGCCTCTACAAATGAATCTTAAACGTTTGTGTGCTTAGTTAATCATGTGTGTGTGTATACGTGTGTGTGTGTGTGTATTGCCTGCATGTGGAGAGTGGTGGCGCAGCGGTTAGCGCGTCGCGTTACGAACCCTGCCACCCGATTTCGATTCCTGCTCATGGCCACCATCACCGCTGACGATTATCTGAATAAGTCCTGGGCCTCGCCTAGGTCGACTCAGCCTCAAATGAGTACCCAGTGCGGTGTGTCATCATCAGCAGTGGACAGGCAACACACCACCTGCTATTGTGCCTTACTGGACTTTATAGGTGCTCACTAACTGCTTGGGTAGGCTACACGTGGCGACTTCTTTGTGTTTTGCAGGGCATGTCACGAATCTTCTCTCAGCTGCCCTTCCTTCCACGGATCCTGTCAACCGTGGTGCGGCTGTGGTTCCACCGCCTGGGTCCTCCCTGTCCCCCACCGGGCCCCCCCCTAGGACCCCAGCAAATCCCCCTGGGCTCCCCTTTCCTCGTGGCCCTCGTCCCCACCTTCGAGTCGCCCGTGGACGCGCAGGTCGCGGACTTCCGCAAGCACCTGGTGGCGAGCATTAGGTAAGCGAGCGAGCAGGCCTTCATGGGCACCGCTCTCGCTCGCTGACAGCGTCCTGCCCGGCAGCTTGCGCGAGGCTTTGCGGAGCGGCGCTGTGCGGTAGAAGCTCCTGAAGATGCTAACTAGTCGTTGCCAGGCGAGGTGCACTTTGAGGCTACAACATTGAGGCCCACGGTTGCAGACGGTAACAATGGAGGTCGGAGCGACGCTCACAACAACGAGCGAAGCGCCGGGTGGCTAAAACGCGGCAAGGTGGCACAGTAGGCAGCACAGGTTGTGCTGTTATCAGTGATCTCAGCACTCGGTAGCCTGACCGCCTTCCAACGAGCGTTCGACAATTTCCCGTGATGACGCCCGTGGCGACATCACCGCCACTGAAGAGGCGAATGGCGGACGTTGTTAGCGTTGAGAACGTTTGGGGTGCCGTGGTTGGTTCGCAACCGACAAACTGAGTTGGATTCCCGCTCCGTGGCCACATCCACAACGAATGTCTGAACCGGTTCCCGGCCTCCGCTAGGTCGACTCAGCCACAAATGAGTGCCGAATGCAATGTGTAGGCATCCTCACTAGGGAGATGAAGGCTTCAATGAGTGTCTGACCCAGTGTCTAAACACTGAGGAGATGAGATATTGGCTGGAGTGCTGCTGGCCACACCACCACCACCACCCCCCCATCGTGTCGGCTTCCACAAGCGCCACTCTATCAGCACTTGCCCCAGCAGTCGACAGAGGCTACCAGGGAGGTCTTCGTTCCCGTAGGGACCACCACCTGCAGTTGCGGCCGGGAGCTCCTCCTCCGCCTCGCCTGGCGCACACGCTCGGCTTCCTGCTCGACGTGTTCCGGCGGACGCGCGGCGGCCCCGGCGGCGCCGCCGACGTCCCCTCGATCCTCCCGTCGGCCCTTCGAGCCCTCGCCCACGTCCACGACGCGACCGGTGCATTGTGGGATACGGCCGCTGCCGACGCCGACGTTATCGGTGTCTCTGCCTTTGTGCCTCTGTGTCCACCTCTATCTGAGTCTCCCTCGGAGTTTGTGGCTAGCTCTGTGTCTGCCTGTGTCTGTGTCTCATCTGTTGTATCTTTTTGAGTCTGTGTGTCTTGTCCAGTTGCATCTGTGCATCTCTTACTTCGTCCACATATGTAGCGTCCGACTGTGTGTGGAGCGTTGGCACAGTACGCAGCATAGGTGGTGCATTTGCCAGTCATCTCAGTGAGGCCAACTCATATAACACCTGGGTCTGTCCCGTGACCTCCTGTCAGCGAGCCTTCGACACTTCACGTGGCTTCAGGGTGCATCTAGCCTGGCACAGGCGCCATGGTGACGTCACCGCCACTTGGTGGCGAATGGCGGTTGTTGTTGGAGCGGTGGTGCAGCGGTTAGCGCGATGGGTTATGAACCTGGCTCTCCGAGTTCGAATCCCGCTCACGGCCAACACAAGTGGCGATTTTTTTTTACCGGTCCTGGGCCTCCTCGAGGTCAACTCAGCCTTAAATGAGTTTCTGGTGCAATGTGTGAACATTGCCACTAGGGAGATAAAGGCAGCCGGGCGTGGTGCTGGTCACCCATCTCCTCGTGTGCCGTGACGACCTTCATAGGTGCTACTCGCTAACGGCACTTGACCCTAGAGTCTGTCAAGGCTATACGGGGGCTCTTTGTCTTTGTATCTGTATAACTTCAAACGCGTGCCTTTATGATCCGCGCGTCTGACCTGTGTTCGCCTTTTCCGCTGTGTGTCTGCTGTCCGTGTCTCCGTGTCGGTTGTGTGTCTGCTGTCCGTGTCTCCGTGTCGGTTGTGTGTCTGCTGTCCGTGTCTCCGTGTCGGTTGTGTGTCTGCTGTCCGTGTCTCCGTGTCGATTGTGTGTCTGCTGTCCGTGTCTCCGTGTCGGTTGTGTGTCGCTGTCCCGCACATACGTCGCTGTAATTCCCTCCGCGTACACGCGCGTCTCTCTTGTCCACGTCCCTGTCTCGTCCGTGTCGCTTGTCTCATCATCCTCGCGTGTGTGTGCGTGTGTGTGCGTGCGTGTGTGTGCGTGTTGTCCCTGTGTCTCAGTGCGGTCCCTGGCCTCTGAACTGCTCACTGCGATGATGCAGATCGTCCAGGCCCACGTGGACATCATCCCCGTCTCTTCCCTCCTCCTCCCCGTCAGGTACCCCCCTCCCCCCCCATTTACACTTCTAGAGCGCTCTTCACCCGAGGGTCACAAAGCGCTGCACAGAGCTGTGGAGAGAACGGCATGTCAGCAACAACATTAGAGTAGATCGATTGAAAGTGAAATAAGGCTATCAATCAGAGGACATAAAATAAGATATTCAAATAATTGTTAATAAACAAAGGAAGGAATAAGTGTTCCTGATCAGGCGAAGGTTAACAGTGAGCCATCATCCCAGTACAACAACAATGAGCAGCATCAACAGTCCTAGCTAGAGGACATGAAAGCCTTACGGAACAAGTGAGTCTTGAGACGAGATCTGAAGACGCCCAAGGACTCAGCTGAGCGAATTTCCAATGGAAGGGAGTTCCAGAGTCTGGAAGCAGCGCGCGAGAAGGCCCTGTCACCCATCGAACGGTGCTCACCAACTACACTGCAGCCTGTGACCCAATTACGCCGTATCCAGCTGATCTCATCGCACCTCACTCTCTTTGTCGGGTTGAGCCTGCTTGCATGGGCGACCACCATCGTGCTTAACAATGGGGTGGGCCGAGGTGTTGGGCAACAGAGAGCAGTCACAACAAAACCCAGCAGCACCTATTGTGCTGTGCTTCAGTGCTCGCCGAAGTCAAAACGGGCCTCGGGTTTAACAGCTCCCTAGCTGAGTTGGCGTTAAGGCGGCGCAGTGGTAACATCTGCGTCCGAAGCTGTTCCACTCCCGACATCTCTGGAAGTTTGTATGTTCCTCCTTGGTCCGCGTGGGTTTCCTCCGGGTTCTCAAGTTTCCTCCCACAACCAAAGAAAACCTTATTTAATTCGCCCATAGCATTGCAAGCATATGTTGGCGTCGGCTAACCGTGTGTGTGCCTTCCCCCTCTATACTTCTGTGTGGTTTCCTCTGCCTCTGAGATGTTCTCTTTTGGAACCACGATGCTTCGGCGTTTTGACGAATTTCAAATAATTATTATGGGCGACACAGTGGCCCAGTGGGTAGCACTGTCGCCTCACAGCAAGAAGGTCCCGGGTTCGAATCACGGCTCGGGTGCCTTTCTGTGTGGAGTTTGCATGTTCTCCCCGTGTCCGCGTGGGTATTCGCCGGGCACTCCGTTTTCCTCCCACAGTTCAAGAAACATGCTGCTGCGTAGGTTAATTGGCTTGCAGACTAAATCACCCGCAGTGCCCGGTTAATGGGCTGGCGTCCTATCGTGGGTATATCCCTGCCTTGCCCCTGTGTCTGCCGGGATAGGCTGCGTCTCACTGCGACCCTGTACAGGACTAATCGGTTTCTGACAATAAGATGAGAAATAATTATTATAATTAATAAATTATTGTTCACGAAATCATATTTTTTGTTTTTCCTGATCATCTCTTTCCATTGCTTCTTTGCACTCCTTTTCGGTTTTTGTTCCTGTGTTTTTAAAAATATGGAATTATTATAATTCGTGACCATCCTTTGTAGCCATGACCTGGTCAAACCTGCTTAGCGAGCTAAACGTATGCCCAACGAAAATGTAATGAATATTAAATACCGTAACTTTATGCCAAGATTTTTTTTTTAAGGGGCAAAAATAGACAAAGTTGCCGTGTGAATATTTAACAACATTTTTGTTGTTGTGGCCACAAACAAATGAATCTCGTTAGTTTTAATGGAAATTAAAGGCACCGGTGCCCTGGGCTATCATGGTGTTGAGATTTAACATAATCTATGAAATTGCTTAGCGAGTGTGTTTTTTTACTCTAAAACTTTGCGGGAGCCTAGCTCCGGGGCGAATGCATGCTCTTGCTCCAGAGTTGAGGCACTGCTCGAAATGAGCATAGCGGAGGATTTGGCGATGACTATTAACATATTTTATTGTGGTTACGGAGTGTGCGTGTAAAGACTGTGTGTGGTGCGGTGCGTGCGTGGTTGTTTGGAGTGGTAGCGCGGCGGTTAGCGCGCTGCGCTGCAAACCCGGCCGCCTGAATTCGATTCCCACTCGCGGCCGACGACGATTCTCAGAACCGGTCCGGGGGCTCCCCTAGGTCGACTCAGCCTCAAAAGCTGTGTCTTAACATGACTACTAGGGCGGCTGGGCATACTGTTGGTCACCCACGCCCTCGTGACCACCCACCTTTGGTGTCATGTGTATACGTGTGTGTGAGTGCACGGGGAGTGGTGGCGCAGTGGTTAGCTCACTTGCCTGCGAACCCCGCAGTCTCGCTCATGGCCATTAATGATGGTGGAGATTCCTACGGGTCCCAGGCCTTCCTTTAAATTGCCTCTGCCTTAAATGAGCAGCTGGTGTGGGTGAGACAGCAGCGGCCAGGCATGCTGCAGGTCACCAACGCCTGTGGGTAGATGCTGTTAGCAAGCATCTATTAAGGGCGACACAGTGCACATGGGGAGCACTTTGCTTACACACACGTAGCCGAACAGCTCGATCCCTTACATTTATCACTTTAGACCCAGGAGCCACACACTTTGAAGGAAAATTATTAATTATAAAAGAAAGTCATTAACATTCCAGATGTATTTTTTCTGTTTGTTTTACATATGAAGCGTTATTTAGGGCTGAGTCGCCCTAGGGGGGGGACAGAGTGCAGATTTGCTTGCCTCGTGGTCCCAATGTGTTGTCGTGCGTGACAGTTCAGTGCGCTAACCGCTGTGTCACTAGTCCCCGCGTGCACGCACGCACACATGAGCAGTTACACGCGTGCGTGTTTTTACACGCGTGCGTGTTTGTATACGTGCACACGCGTGTTCTGTTTGCGAGCGCCTATATAAGGCGCACGGCGCATCTGGTGTGGCTCGCACCGTTTCAGATGTTACAGCTAGTTCTTGAGCGGGCATTTAATTAGGCTTGCTGGCTTCGTGAATCGGTACGCTAACCACTACTCTACCGCTGCCCGCGCACTCATATGTACCACAGCACAAAGATTCGCCGCATAGCCTACAACCGACTGCTGTGGCAAGTGCTGTTAGCGAGCGCCTATAAGGGCTTGCAGGGCACAGGAGAGGGAGCATTTTGCCAGCACCACACTCGGCCGTCTTTGTCTTCCTAAGCACTAATGTTTTACATAACCCAACAGGTGCTTATTTAAGGCTGAGTCTACCCGAGCTTGAAATATTCTCTCTCGCCCACTGTCATTGGTCGTGAGCGGGAATCAAACTCGGATCACCGAGTTTGATTTGCGAATACGCACGCACTCACGCACTCATAACACACGGCCACCAGCAGCCGCGGCGGCTTCATAAATATTCATGGTGGCTTGTGTATGGTCAAGTAACCGCACTCCGTAATGAGCGGTAAAGCGGGTGAGAGCTGGGGGAGACGTTACCATCGTACAAATTAGCGCTGCGCGCGCGCGTCTCCGAATGTGTTGCATATAATAATAATATAATAATAATAATTGCACTTCCAGAGTGCTTTTCACCCGGGGGTCACAAAGCGCTGCACAGAGCTGCGGAGAGAATGGCATGTCAGCAGCAGCAACTAACAACGACGACATGAACGACAAATCGAGAACAATAATGGTGTTTTTTTGGTGTGTGTGTGTGTGCGCACGTGGGGAGCGGTGGTTAGCGCGCTGGGTTTTACGAACCTGGCGACCCTGCGGTCGAATCTCGCACACGGGCACCGACACCGGTGACGATTTTCTGAACCGGTCCCGTGCCTCCCCAAGGCCGACTAAGCCTCAAATGAGTACCTAGTGCGGTATTTAAATATTGCTACTAGGGAGACAAAGGGGGCCAGGCGTGGAGCTGGTCACCCACCTCCTCGCGTACTGTGTCGACCTTCATAGTAATATGAAGGTCGGCATATCAACAACAATAAGCTTTTTAAAATAGATTCTTACTTGCAAACAGCACTTGACCCTACAGTCTGTTAAGGCTACATTGGGGAATCTTTGTATTCACTTCCACACGTGTGCGTGTGCATTTCTGTGTATATATGTGTACATGTGAGCGCGTGTGCAAGTATGTGCGTGCAAGCGTGTCTCTGTACGTGCGTCTACGTGGCTGTGTGCATACGTGTGTAATTCTTTGCGTGAGAGTATCTGTGTGTGTGTCTGTCTCTCCCCGTGTCTCTCGATGTCACAATTTTCCCCATTTCTGTATTTGCCATTCCATTTTAATCCCATTTCCCTCTCATCCCCCGTGTCCCTCGCTGCGCCATATTCAATTAAAAATAAATTAAAAAAACAATCGCGCTTGGATTTTTAGCCTCACACCCAACGTGCAGTTCTTCCAAAACTCGCGGCACACATTTTTCGGAAAGAAAGTTCTTGTGAAAAATAGTACAGATGGCTGTTTTTTTTTTAATCCAAAGTTAGTGTATCTTGAGACCAGTTCTCAGAAACTGTTTCTTGAGTTGAAACTGGATTTCAGGATCAGTGTCTCGAGACCAGGTCTCAGGATGAGCATCTTTAAACTGGATTTCGAGATTAACTGTCGATGTCTAGAGACCAGGAACTAGTGCATGGGGTTGAGACTGTGCTTCAGGCTTTGTTAGGAGTGGTTTTCCGTGCGTCAGTCATCTGGTGTTTTTATAAATTCTTCGTCTTCTTCCAGATACCATGTCCTACTGGACGTTGGTGACAATGGTCTTCCACAAATCCCTCCTCTTTGAACTTCAAAGAATGTCCACTGTTGATATGTTCATCCATCTCGAGAGTCTCTTGACATCAGTCAATCTCTGTCCTCCACGATCTCCCCCTTCAATGTTTCCAGTTACAACCATATGTTCAGTTTCCCCTTTACTCATAATATGCCCGAGAAACTTCAGTTGTCATTCAACACTTTCTTTCTACATCCCATTCGTTACAAAATGTCTTAATTGGAGGCGTGACTAGTCCAAGATACCTTCAAGATGCGTCTAAAGAACCACATTTCAGTTACTTGAATCCTCTTTTCTATACTTGCTGACGTTGTCCAACATTTTGATGCGTACGTGAAAACTGGTATAAATGTAGCAATCGCGAACTCATTGTTTCGTTCCCATGGAAACGTTATTATTTATCTGTATCCTTTTCATTTTGAAATAGCTAAATTTGGTCATCCCTATCCTCCGTTTTATTTCATAATCACATTTACCGTGTTCAAAGTAAGGGATTGGTGAGACGGTGGTTAACGCGCTGTGCTATTAATCCAGCAACGTCGCGAGGACTAACATGCGTGGCGAGTGATATCAGAACCGGTATTGAGCCACCCCCGCTCTTCTCGCACTCGCAGTTACCAGCGTGGTGAAGTATGATCAAACAACCCTTGTGGCCGGCACTGTGCGGAGAGCCCTTCATGCAGCAGTGGATTGACCACACTTCAAAACCGTGACTGCGAAGCGGAGCGCGTCAATCTCCGCTGCGTCTCCTTTTGTGCGGCCAGGGAGACCACAAACTCGCGATGCACGTCGGCGCGGTTTAATCACGGGCGGCTGAACTGGCGAACCCCCGTGATATCGGCAACGCGGGCTCAGCGTCTCTGGCACCGCCGTCGTGAACCGCTGAACCGCTCGCTGAAAAAAACGCCGATCGACCGACGCCTCAACCGCAATAACTCCCTCTTTTTCACCTTTTCCGACTGTGGCGAAACGGTGACTTTGTTTTGCGGCGTTTCGTGAAATCGCCGTTCTTGCGGCCCGTGGTCAAAGTCCGTGGGCCCCGTCACGAGCGTGAGGAACTCTTTTGCGCGCGGGACCGAGAAGAGCGCGCGAAATTTACTCGAGAACCGTCACGGGCGCCAGAAACTTTGCTCCATCGCCTCTTTTTCATTCAACAGGTGTCTCGTCTCTCAAGTTAAATTGGACCCCATAAAAGTTTCTCGAAATCGACTTTACCCAAAACGGCCGGTGGCTAGTTGTAGCTAACCTTCGTGGCTTTTCACGCTGCGCTAGACCGGGCGTCTCGCGCTACGATTTTTTGCTGCAAAAACAACTTCCAAGAGCGAAGTAGTTTTTTTTCTGTTATAAAATCTGTTGTTTCCGCTTAGGGTTAGATTGTGTTTAGCCAACAGATAAGCCGGCTGTGAATTTTGAAACCCTATTTAATTTTTTTTAATTAAATCTCTCTTGGCTTAATTCATGCCTTGTGATGACATTTAAATATTTGACGGTCGGTCTGAAGATTTATATATTTTTTGTAAAATCTCGGGATTAGAGTTTTTTTTTCCCAGAAGGCTCCAAAGTCAAAGGCGGCGGTGGCGGTCGTTATTAATCCACGGTGCAAACGGCGGCCGCGTAAACCCGGTTCAGAGATTAAACCGACGTTGTCGTCCACGCGCCCGTTTTCACTTCGCCGATTCATAACTTCCGTGCGTTTCGTCCAATTTGACATCCGTCCCGACGGTGGGAGCTGAGCGTGGGGGCGGGAAATGGTGAGCGGCATGCTTCCCCGTTTTGCGCAGTTATTGTTTATTTATTTGCTAATTATATATATATATATTCCCCAACACAAATTGATGGATGCACATCGCTGGTTCCAGTAATTGTCAAGCAAGGCGTGTGATCGCATGCGACAAGCTGACAGCAAACATTACCTTTCAAGTGTGCACGGGCAATACCTGCCCCTTGCGTCGGCGGCCAGACGGCGCGCGGGCCGCCGTTTCCCAGCCTACGTCGGCAAGCCGCGCGGACCCTCATTTTTTTGGGGGGGGGCGGGGGGGGGAGGGCGGGGTGGTTGGTAACATCGGTGAACGCTCGCGCACGGTTATGGGGAGAGAGGAGTGAGGCCCCGCCGTCGGTGTCGCGCGCCGGTTCTCGCTTCGCGCCGGCTCTCGCTTCGCGCCGGCTCTCGCGTCGCGCCGGCTCTCGCGTCATTCCACGCAGAGCGAACGGACACGTTCGATTTTGAGAGCAATCCGGAGGACGGCAACGGGCGAAGGGAAAATTTGACAATCGTGCTGTCGCTGGCTACAATCTTGGAAGATTGTTTTTATTTTTGTTTATCTGGACATGGCCGCGGGTGCCGGTGATCTGAATGGATTTTTGTCTCGTAAAGCGACGATGGTTGGTAGCGCAAACTGGGAATTAAAATACGTATGTATTGGCATTTTGACCTAAAAAATGCGAAAAATATGTTGAATATTCTGTACGGGTAATCGTATATTCGTGAAAAAAATCACAATAGCAAGCGACACAAACAATCGCTATCCCTTGCGTTTCCTTCAATTTAACGTACTTTTGAATCGTACATATTTTTTAAATGACGGAAGACTTTATCGCGCAAAATCAATTTGCAGTCGTTGAGCTGAAATTAGCACCTTGTTAAAACATCCCTCCTATGCACAATTGTTTTGGCGATGGCAAGACAATGACATTGTTGGTGGTGCATGGGGTAGGAATATTAATTATGAATGTAAAAAATTTAAATTTAAGGCTCCTGGCATCATTTCTACTCAAGCGATGGAAAACATTTCATTTCGCCCTAGGAGATCCAGTGACCGCTTTCCAATGCCGGGGAAAAAAAGCAGTGAAATAATTGACAGGTCCGTTTCGTGTTTTTTGGTCGTTTTATTCGGCACGACGTGCCGTTCGTTATTTAATAATTTAGCGATAATCGCCTGTAACGTTCAGTTTTACCGCCGGGCTTTTTTTGTCGTTCCGACATCGCGAATGTTTTTCCTGCAGTGGCCGCCGCGTCGTCATGAGACGCACGGGGGGGGGGGGGGTTCGCGTTGGGAAATCTCGCGCAGAGCTGCGCCAGTGGTCGCGGGGAATTGTGGCCGGAGCTCGCAGAGCTACTTCTGAGATAAATAAAAAATATATATTTTTACAATTTGTAACCGGGATGAAGCACCTTTCGCCCAAAGTTTGCAAAGCGACGTAAAAAAAAAACTTCACATTGGGAAAAGAAAAATGGCAGGCTCGCATAAACGCAGCAACGCGCAGGCTGAGAAACGGTACAACTTCATAGTTAACGGTTAAACAGAGTCAAATAACACCCCAACTCAAAGAAGTCCGTACGCTTTTAGGTGTCAGCCTCGAGGCCAGATCCGACAGAGCCGCTTCCCTTTGGAAGAGAATTACACAGCCTGGGGGCTGCACGGGAGAGAGGCCGATCCCTTGTCCTTCAAGTGACGGCTTCAGTCTGCACGTAGCGCGAGAAGGGCCTCGTGACCGCTTGCACCGCAAGGCCCGATTGCGCACGGCTCGGTCCTCCGCGGGCCCCGCCAGGTGCCGCTAGCGGCCCACTGATGGGTCGCGACCCCACCGGTTGAAAACGGTGAGAGTGGAGGGCAGCCTCTCCCTCCACTGAGGTTTGTTCGGTCGTTTGAGAAGATCGTAGATTTGTTTGTAGTCATTTGTTATTACACCAATAACTTTGGGAATTTATGTCGTTGCTGTAGCGCGAGGCCATAGTGGAGGCACTTTTTTCACAGACCGGTGTAGTCCGGCCAGTTGGAGGGGGACACAGTTTTGTTGTGTTATCTATTAAATTTAGCACGTGCGTGCGCTTACGCAATCGAGTAATTTCCAAAAAAGCATCGTCATTATCAATATTTGCTTAATCCTGTGCAGGGTCGCCGTGAGCTGGAGCCCACTGTCTGGCCATGGGCCGGCCAGACAGAAGCAGAAGGTGCAAGGTGGGGCGATGCCCAGGATGTGACGCCAGCACATCGCAGGGCACAGGGGGCAATTTACTCAGCAGGCCAATCAACCTGGGCAGCAGCGTGTCTTTGGACGGTTGGGGGAAACCGGAGTAACTGGGGAAGCTGGCGCGCGCGCGGGTCTCCGCTGCGCCCGTTCAAGTCGGGGCGGTGAAGCTCGCGCGCCGCCTGCCTTCCCGTTGAGACGGCGTCGCAGGTTCGGTTTAATGCATGGCAGAGTATTAACCAGGGAGGTCGCAGGGCTCGAACCGCGGACCTCTGCAGCAAGGACACAAGAACGCCTCCTACGTGAGAGGAGAAACATCGCGAAGGAGGAGGAGGAGCGCTCGGCACGGCCGTCCCGAAAGAACCTCTGTTAAAGAGCAATCCCAAAGCACGGAGCCATGAAAACCTCGTTAAGATAGAAAGTTACCTACAAATTCTAACACAAACACGACCACGATATTAGTTCTGGTTCCACACCAATGGATTGTAAGCAGCGCTCACAATCGTACGTGGTCGTGTTTCGCTGGTGATGAGACTTTCAGTGGTGAACGACATACGTTTACTTTAACCCATACACGTCCATATATAGATCGGCTTTTAAACGCTTTCGGCCTGTATTATACGTAATAATAATAACAATTGCACTTTACAGCGCTTTTCACCCGAGGGTCACAAAGCGCTGCACAGAGCTGTGGAGAGAACGGCATGTAAGCAACAACGATGAAGTGTGCGTTTGTGTTGGGTCGCGTCAAAGTGTTGTCAAAAATGTTGCAGATTTTGCACTGTCCAAAGTCACGCTACTGCTGCCTGAGTTAATTGTCCCGCTGAGTAAATTCCTTCCCCCCCCCCCAAAAAAAAAGTGTTTTCTGCGATGTACTGGCGTCAAACTCTGGGTATAGCCCC
>JAZEWT010000017.1:18651934-18663304 GCA_036362905.1 Mordacia mordax
GGGGAGCGGTACGGGGAGCGTTGTGTGGAGCGGTACGGGGAGCGGTACGCGGAGCGGTACGGGGAGCGGTACGGGGAGCGGTACGGGGAGCGTTGTGTGGAGCGGTACGGGGAGCGGTAGGCGGAGCGGTACGCGGAGCGGTACGGGGAGCGGTACGCGGAGCGGTACGGGGAGCGGTACGGGAGCGGTATGCAGAGTGTTGCGCGGAGCAGTACATTATACGGAGCGGTGGTGGTGTAGGTGGAGAAAGAAGTGGTGATGGTGGTGATGAAGGTGGTGGTGCTGCTCGTTGTCATAGAGGTGAAGGTGATGGTGAAGACGGTGGTGGAGAAGGTGGTGGTGGTGGAGGCAGAGGTGGAAGTGGTGGTGGTGGTGCTCCTGGTGGTGGTAGCGCTCCTGGTGGTGGTGGTGGTGATGATGAAGGTAGTGGTAGTGCTCGTGGTGGTAGAGGTGGAGGTGGAGGTGGTGGTGGTGATGATGGTGGTAGAGGTGGAAAGTGGTGGTGGTGGTGGAGATGGTGGTGGCGGTGATACTGCACGTGTCTGCCTGTAACAACCCATCGCGGTGGAGGTGGCCGTGAGGGTTGGTGGATCACCGCTCAGATGTTGTGAAACCTTTCTCACGGTGAAGGGGACCGGCTGTACCGCGGTTCTGCCAGGAGATGGTAGCAGAACAAGCATGCGGACTCAACCTGCTGTCTGTAGGTTAAAGTGTTTCCGCTATGGGTACTTTTTGCCAGTATACAAATATAAGATTACAACAGGTTTTACCGTTTCTGGCGATTATGCAGGTGTTAAGATCTTAACAGGTGTTAAGATCTTAACACCTGCATAAGATTTTAACAGGTGTTAAGATCTTAACACCTGCATAATCGCCAGATACGGTGAAACCTGTTGTAATCTTATAAAGTGTTTCCCTTCTCGCATGCGTGGGTTTTCCCAGAGTACTCCGGTTTCCTCCCACATGTAAATATCAATTGGCTGATAACATCTTTATACATAGAGGTCTGCAGAGGTTGACGATTGGGGCCGACTCACCACCTGGCTACTTTCCTGTGGTTCTACGGTTGCTCATCGCGCCTCCCGGGGCATTCTCCGAGGTCTTCATCCAACGGTGGATCGATCATGGCTGATAATGATGATGGTGTGTGCACACGAGTGTGTTTGGAGAACGGTGGCGCAACGGTTGGCGCGTTGGGCTTCAAACCCGGCGACCCGAGTTCGAATCCCGCTCACGGCCATCGACACCAGTGATGAACTTCTTAACCGGTCCTGGGCCTCCCCTAGGTCGGCTCAGCCTCAAATGAGTACCCTGGTGCAATGTGTAAACATCGTCACGAGGGAGACAGAGGCGGCCGGGCGTGGTGCTGGTCACCCGCCTCCTCGTGTGCCGTGTCGACCTTCCAGGCGCTGCTCGCTAGTGGCACTTGACCCCACAGTCTGTTGCGGCTACACGGGGACTTTTGCCTTTGTGTGTGTGTTTAGGAGTTCAGGGAGCTGTGGGGGTCACTGGGGGTCGTTCTGGACGCGGGGTCACTGGGCGACCCCAGTGACCCCGCGTCACGTCTCGGCTCAACTGTCATCGACCTCTCTGTGCCCGGAAGCTTCCGGATCATACGAGCAGGAGTGTACGTACACACGCACACACGCACGTACACACACAAAGACAAAGACACCCCATACAGGGGGTGGGTGACCAGCACCACGCCTGGAAGCCTTTGTCTCCCTAGTGGTAATGTTTACACACCGCACCAGGTGCTCATTTAATAATAATCATGATTGAAATTCTCGAGCGCCTTTCACCCGTTGGTCACAAAGCGCTGCACAAGGCTGCGGAGAGCACGGCATGCCAACAACAACGGAGAACGGAACATCAGCAACCATTTTTGGGGTTTTTTTTGACCAAATCCGAGCTGTGGAGAGAACGGAATGTCAACATCGAGACAGTTCAACTGAAAGTCAAACAGTAGCGATAAATTATAGGACACAAAGTCAGCCGAAAATAAATGAAATAAATTATTCTTCAACAAACAAGGAAGGAACAAATGTTCCCGAGCAGGGGCAGTTCAGAAGAGAGCCAACATCCCGGCACGATAACAGAGCTGCATCAATAGTCCTGAGGCTGAGTCGACCTAGGGGAGGCCCAGGACCGGTTCATAAAATCGGCACTTGGTGTTGGTGGCCGTGAGCGGGATTCGAACTCGGATCGCCAGGTTTGTAGTCGAGCGCGCTAACCACTGGGCCACCGCTCCCCAACGCGCACACACGTACACACACGCGTACACACACACGGACGCCCACACACACACGCGTACACACACACGCCTACACACACACGTACACACACACACGTACACACACACGGACGCACACACGCGTACACACACGCGTACACACACGCGTACACACACACGGACGCACACACGCACTCACACAAAGATCCCCCGTGTAGCCTCAACAGACTGTAGGGTCAAGTGGTGTTAGCGAGCAGCGCCTGTGAAGGTCGACACGGCACACGAGGGGTGGGTGACCAGCACCACGCCCGGCCGCCTTTGTCTTCCGAGTGGCAATGTTTACACACTGCACTCAGTACTCTTTTGTGGCTCAGTCGACCTAGAGGAGGCCCAGGGCCAGAGGTCAGGGGCTGAGAGCCAGATGGGAACCCAGGCTCTCAGTGATAAGTAAAGCCAACCACCTCACCCACGTGACCACCTCACACCGCATTACGGCCTCAATATTCCCAACGAAAGGACCTCATAAACTCTCACGGTGGTCCTCGCACGCAGCCACTCGCCCCTCGTCTCCACGCCGCTCAGAGCATAGGTTTGAGCCCGGGTCTGAGAGGAGCGCTGGTGTCTGGAACGTTTAGATGAATGGAGAGATGTTTGTCTAGCACTGTTGAGAGCCTAGGTTCCAATCCAGGTCTGTACGGTTTGTGATTATGCTCACGCTGAGACCCATAGACTCAAATGGAGACCCATAGACTCAAATGGAGACCCATAGACCCACACAGAGACCCATAGAATCACACGGAAACTCATAGACGCACACTGAGACCCATAGAATCACACGGAAACTCATAGACGCACACTGAGACCCACAGACTCACACTGGGACCCACAGACTCACACTGAGACCCATAGACCCACACAGAGACCAGCACTACGCACTACGCTCGGCCACCTTTGTCTCCCGAGTGACAATGTTTACACAAACTCGCATAGAGACTCATATTTTCACACAGACAAAAGGAAAGACTCACAGACTCCCACAGACCCGCATATAGACTGACAGCCTAGGACAGATTCACGTAGGCTCATAGACTCGCATAGAGCTTCACAGACTCCCCAGACTTATATCGAGAGCCGTGGACTGATGCTGTTCAAGTTGTAATTAACCTGGGTGCGCAGGGAGCGATAAGTAGTGTGTTGTTAATTATTCATTATTAATTATTATTTATCAAACGTCCTTATCCAGGGCGACTTACATCATTATAGAGGTGAAGTGAGGAAATCACAGAGAGGCGAGGGGAAGGCAGCCATGCAGTCAGCTGGCGCCAACATTTGCCAGACACTGCGTTATATCACGATGTTATCGGCCAATTAATAGATGAGTCTCTTTTTTTAGATGTGGGAGGAAACCGGAAACCCCGGAGGAAACCCATGTAGAACAGGGGGAGAGAGAGAGAGAGGACACACAAACTTCACACAGAAAGGCGCCCTAGGCAGGAGTTGAGCCGCCTCGGGTAGAACTTTCTCTCTGTGAGGCGCAGATGTTACCGCTGCGGATGTTACCGCTGCGGATGTTACCGCTGCGGATGTTACCGCTGCAGATGTTACCACTGAGCCACCCTGCTGAGAGAGATTAACCCTGCCCTCCCACCTTTCGTTTAATGTCAGAGCGTGCGACAGGACGCTGGAGATCTTGCAGAAGAAACACGGGTTAAAGTTGGATTCCGGAACGGGGTGACGAGGACGGAAAGGGTGTGTGGAGGGGTTGGTGGATCGTGGGAGGATGGGTGACTCGAGAATGCTTCTGGGTGAGATGAGATGGGGGTTCTGTATGGGATGAGATGGGGCTTCTGTATGGGATGAGATGGGGCTTCTGTAGGAGATGATGGTTCTATAATGGATGAGGGTTCTGTTTGGGATGAGACGAGGGTTCCATACACCAGTGCGTGCATCTCTCTGTTTACATCACATCACAGCTCAAAACTTCAAACAACACGTACCACATTTAGCCGCTACAACACGCGCTCACGCACAACTCCATCTGCTATCTGCACTTGCGCCAAGAGTCCGTGACAGGCGACACGGGGATCATTGTCTGTACCTCTGTGCACGGTGTTCAGACGTAGGAGGCACGTATGTCGTCATCATCGTTATCAGTACCCGCTTAGTCCTGTACGGGATTGTGGAGGGGAGGGGGTTGCCGGAGCCTATCCCGGCAGACAGAGGGCACAAGGCGAGGCTATACCTACAAGTACTTTGCAGGGCACTGGGAGGCAATTTACGCAGCAGGACAATTAACCCAGGCAGTGGCGTGTCTCTTAACGGTGGGAGGAAACCGGAGTACCCCGATGAAAACCCACACAGACGCGGGGAGAAAGAGAGAGAGAGAGAGAGACGCAAACTCCACACAGACAGCCGAGCTGGGAATCGAACCGGGGCCCTTCTTGCTGTGAGGCAGCAGCTATACTCATTGCGACGTCACCGTGCCACCCGCGCTCAGACTTAACCGACCATGTTTTATTTCCCAGTAAAGTGAGCGTGGTTGTTACCCCCACGGCGACTTAGAAAACTGGCTGAGGCTCACTTAATGGACTGAGCTGTGCGGCTGTAAATGCTTTGTTTCCCAAACCTCCTGTACGGTTACTTATGGGCTTAATCATTGACATTGCTGAGTGTGTGCGTGCGGGGAGCACATGGCCTGGCACAGGCGCCGTGGTGACGTCACCAGCGCTTAGTGGCGAACGGTGGTTGTTTTTTGGGGAGCGGTGGTGCAGCGGTTAGCGCGCTCGGCTTCGAACCCGGTGACCCGAGCTCGAATCCCGCTCACGGCCACCGACACCAGTGACGATTTTCTGAACCGGTCCTGGGAATCTCCCAGGTCAGCTTAGCCAGTACCTGTTTGCTGTTGTGTAAACATCGCTACTAGGGAGACGAAGGCGGCCGGGCGTGGTGCTGGTGACCCACCCTCTCGTGTGCCGTGTCGACCTTCATAGGTGATCGCCAACGGCACTTGACCCTAGTCTTTAAAGGCCACACGGGGGATCTTTATCATTGTATGGAGAGCTGTAGCGCAGTGGTTAGCGCTGCACCGTGCTGCACAATCATCAACCCGAGTTCGATTCCTACTCACGGCCAATATCAGTGGCAACTTATATCTCAGAATGTTCGTGGGCCTCCCCTAGATCGACTCAGCCTTAAAGTGTTTGGTTGGCATGATGCAGACCACACCACTGTCTTCTTGAACAATTTTCTGCTTGAACGCACTTTGCCCAACAACCTATGTAGGCTACACGGGGAATCTTTATATTTGCATTTGTGTGAGTGAGTGTCTTGTGTGAATGTGTGTATGAGTTTGTGTGTCTTGTGTGAATGTGTGTATGAGTTTGTGTGTCTTGTGTAAATGTGTGTGAATTTGTGTGTCTTGTGTGAATGTGTATGGAGGAGGGTCGTGAAGGACGCTACGGGGCAGTTGGAGGCAGTCGCCCCTCCAACAACAATGGAGAGCGGATGAGCGACGCTCACAACAACGAGTGGAGCGCCTGGTGGATAAAACACAGCGAGTTCGCAGAATAGGGAGCACAGGTGATGCGTCTGTTAGTCATCTCAGTCAGGCAACCCATAGCACCAGGGGCTGTCCCGTGACCTGCTGTCGGCGAGCCTTCGAAACTACGTCATAGCCTTGAAGTGCGTGCACCTGCCCTGGCACAAGCGCCGTGATGACGTCACTGCCAGAAAGTGCCGCATGGTGGTTATTGTGTGTGTGTTGTGTACGTCTGTATGTGTACGAGTTCGCGAGTCTGCACAAACACACGTCTGTGACTGCATCTTGGGCTCTGGGTGGCGAATAAATATTTAAACAAAGCTTTCAGCCGTTTCTCGTGCGTGCTTGAGAATGTGTGGAGCGATGGCGCAGCGGTTAGCACGCCGTGCTGCATACCTAGCGACCCGAGTTCGAATCCCGCTCACGGACACCAACACCAGTGACAAACTTCTGAACCGGTCCTGGGCCTCCCCAATGTCGGCTCAGCCTAAAAAACAAGTACCTAGTGCAGTTTGTAAACATTGCTATATCCCACCTCCTCGTGTGCCGTGTCGACCTTCATCGGTGCTCGCAAACGGCACTTGACCCTAGTCTGTTAAGGCTACAAGGGGGTTGTTTGTGTGTATGGTACCACGTGTACATGGCATTGCTTAGGGCTGCTTGTGTCCGATATTTAACGGAGAAACGCGCTGAGACAGATTACTTCGTGAGCACTTTTAATCGTGAGGTTTATAACAATGGGACGAATGATTGCTTCGAAAAGCTGCTGTGTCGGGACAGCCGCGTCGATCGCTCCCTCTTTCTCCATCGAGCAGCTTTTCGAAGCAATCATGCATCGAACCTATGTGACGCAGCGGTCGCGACTCCGGGCTTGTAGCGGCTTACAGCGGTAACACCACGGCGAGGATCAGCATTCACTCCGCGGTAGATCAGCCAGCGACCACAGATGAGAAGAGACTTCTTGCTTTTCGATGCTTTATTAACACAATACAACGGCCGGGGTAATCGCTGCACATTGACTCCTACCCCTCACGGGTTAAGCGCGCCCAGCTACATCACGACGCTGCCTCCTTCCAATTCCCCCGGAGAACTCTCTCGCCCATCCACCCCGTGCTCCTTATAACCCTCCTGCGCCGTGGGCTGCGCACGGCTCGTTGGTCAATCATTGACCTTATGCATTGAGTCACCACATCACGAGATACCACGAGACACCGCATGACGAGATAAAGCGATGCCCCCCCCCATTCCTTAACTCCGCATACTCATAGAGATACATATTCAGAAATATATAGACTCAGAGATACATAGAAACTCAGGTGTACATAGAGACACATAGAGAGACACGGAGACTCATACATAGAAACTCAGATACAAAAACAATTGTTGTTATGTCGTTCATTTGTCGTCTTTGTTGCTTATATGCCGTTCTCTCCACAGCTCTGTGCAGCGCTTTGTGATCATCGGGTGAAAAGCGCCTAGAAGTGCAATTACTATAGACTCAGATACATAGAGCTGTATCGACTCAGAGATACATACACACGCAAAGATACATAGAGACTGATAGACACTCGGAGTTTAGGATTTCTCTCCCAGAAAACGTAATTTCCTTCACTTCTGTGACTTCTGAAAGATGTAAAATAATTATCCAGAGTGAAGACCGTGAATGCCGGAACACATTCCCTCTGGGATTCCCTGTGCGCTTTCGGGATTCCCTCTGGGATGTCGGGATTCCCTGTGGGATTTGGTGGAGTCCCCGTCCCCCATCACATGCCCCCTCCCATCTTCTTGCTCCGAAACGCCTCCGACACAGGGGGCAGAAGTTCAAAGGTCACCGTGGGTACTGACCCATTACCCACCATGCCTTGCTTCGCCCTGCCGGGCATCAATCTCCACCGCGTCATCCCAGCCGTCATAAGGCCGCCACCACAACTCCCACCGCTCCTCCCACCGTCACCGTCGTTTCCTTCTCCGTGGTAGGGAATCCCCAGTTTTGGGAGGAGCCGATGGGGAGCAGGGGAAAGGGGGGGCAACCGGCCCGGTGGTCTCCCATTCAGCGGCGGGGCTTCGGGCAGCCTGGGGGAGACGCGTGCCGGAGGAACCTGGAGGGTGGAGGAGATGGCGAGACGGCGGTCCGCGCGGTGGTGCTGTCCCCGAGTCTCCGCTTGAGTCTGTAGGAGCACAAGGAGACCTCTGTTTGGGAGCAGCGGAGTTTGAGGGAAACAGGAAACCTTCTCGCCTTGCAGCAAGAAAACCCCGGTTCGATTCCTGGCTCGGGTGCCTTTCTGCGTGGAGTTTGCGTCGCTCTCTCTCTTTCTCTCCCCGTATCCGCGTGGGTTTTCCCCGGGTACTCCGAGTTCCTCCCACTGCCCAAAGACACGCTTCTGCCGAGCTTAATTGTCCTGCTGAATGAATTGCTCCCGGTGCTCTGCGATGAACTGGCCTCACATCCTGGGTATACCCTCGCCTTACGTCCTCTGTCTGCCGGGATAGGCTCCACACACCCCCAGCCTCTGACCCTGTACAGAATTACGTGAGTACTGATACTCACTGAATACTTGGTTTGTATTCTTTAAAAACCGGTTCGGTAAAAAGGTGCCACATTCCGTAAATCCGCTCGCCAACGGGGAACAAAATGTTATTGTTAATAATAATTGCATTTACAGAGCGCTTTTCACCCGAGGGTCACAAAGCGCTGCACAAAGCTACGGAGAGAACGGCGCGTCAACAACGACGGCACCAGAATGGAAAATTAACAGCAACCACTTTTTTTGGGGTTTTTTTAAATATACACAGCGTTGCAGAACAACAACCTTGTTGTTGATTTGCCCTTCATATGTCGTTGTTGTTGTTGTTCTGACGCCGTCCTCTCCACAGCTCTCTGTTGCGCTTTGTGACCCCGGGTGAAAGCGCTATATTAGTGCAATTATTATTCATATTAAGAAAATGGGGCGGCGCGGTGGGCCAGTGGGTAGCGCTGTCGCCTCCTCACAACAAGAAGGTCCCGGGTTCGAACCTCGGCTCGGGTGCTGCTTTCTGTGTGGGAGTTTGCGAGTTTCTCTCCCCCGTGTCCGCGTGGGTTTTCGCCGGGCACTGCGGTTTCCTCCCACAGTCCAAAAACATGCTGCTGCATAGGTTAATTGGCCCGCAGACTAAATTGCCCGCAGTGCCCGGTGATGGACTGGCATCCCATAGTGGGTATATCCTTGCCTTGTGCCCGGTGTCTACCGGGATAGGCTCCGGCTCACCGCGACCCTGTACAGGACGAAGCGGTTTCTGACAATGAGATGAGATGACTATTAAGCATATGCGGTTAGCGAGCTTCTGTTAGATGGACACTTAATACAACCCGTTTGAGATTGAGGCGTCCATTCTCTTCTTGAAGGAGCGTCGTGTTGAGTGATAATTTTTTTCCCAGGTCTCCTTCCATAGAGCAGCGACGGAGAGCGATTCTCATCCACGCAGCGGGTTGTGGGACGCAACCAGACTACCCGGAGGAAACCCCCGAGCAGAATGGGGGGGGTCCCGTGTAACCTTAACAGACCGAGGGCTCAGTGCTGTTCGCGAGTAGTGCCCATGAAGGCCGACGCATGAGGAGGCGGGTGGCCAGAACCACAACCGATACTCATTTGAGGCTGAGTCGACCTAGAGGGTGGCCCAGGACCGGTTCAGAAACTCGCCACCAGTGTCGGTGGCCGTGATCCGGAACCGAACTCGGGATATAGCCGGGTTGTTGTTAATTATTATTTAGTGTAACCGGTGGCTATGGCAATGAGTTGTACATATGCATGGTGGCACATTAAAATGCTGGCGCGTTAGCATCGCACCCACCCACGTACAGGGAAACACGTGTTAGCATCGCACCCACCCACGTACAGGGAAACACATGTTAGCATCGCACCCACCTATGTACAGGGAAACACGTGTTAGCATCGCACCCACCCACGTACAGGGAAACACGTGTTAGCATCGCACCCACCCACGTACAGGGGGACACGTGTTCGCATCGCACCCACCCATGTACAGGGAAACACGTGTTAGCATCGCACCCACCCACGTACAGGGGGACACGTGTTCGCATCGCACCCACCCACGTACAGGGGGACACGTGTTAGCATCGCACCCACCCATGTACAGGGAGACACGTGTTAGTATCGCACCCGCCCCCTCGTACAGGGGGACACGTGTTAGCATCGCACCTGCCCCCACGTACAGGGAAACACATGTTAGCATCGCACTCGCCCCCACGTACAGAGAGACACGTGTTAGCATCCCAACTGCCCCCACGTACAGGGAAACACGTGTTAGCATCGCACACGCCCTCACGTACAGGGAAACACGTGTTAGCATCGCACACGCCCCCACGTACAGGGAAACACGTGTTAGCATCGCACCCGCCGACACGGGCAGGGGGACACGCCCATCCTTGCGGAAGCATTTCTCAGTGTGAGTGAAGCGTGATTGAGGTGAGAATGCTTGCTGTCCGAGCTCTGCACATATTTCTAAAATCATATCCGTAGTTGGTTAATAATGAGGTGTTCTGTATTATCCGCAGGGCTGTGGAGTTTTAATGTAACTACGTATGTTGGTGGGTGTGTTTGAAGGTACGTGGTTGTTAAGCGGTTCGATTAAGATATTGTTATTTAGAAGAGCGGGGAATCTTTTGTGGGTTTTGGCGTGGAGTGCACGTGGCTACACGCGGCGGCCATCTTAGGTGCGCACGGTGTTTTGTTTTATGGAGAGTGTGAGTGCTGGCGTTGCAGAGTTAAGGAATAGGGGAGGGGCGACTTTTACTGTAGAGGGAGGACCAACGCCACGTGGGGGACGAGCAGAACAGTCTGCGGGGACTTTTACTGTAGAGTGGGGACAAAGCCACGTGGGGTGACGTCGATTAGAACTTGCTAGAAGGGGCTGCGGGGATATATNNNTGGAGGGGCGAAGAGAGTCTCCTGTGGGAACGAGAAGGAGGAGGGAGTGTCACGATGTAGGAGCTCGTTGTGTGCCGCTACTCCGGTGCTGTGCACTGTTGGTTTCAATAAAGCATCAAAATCAAGAAGTCTCTGCTTGTCCGTGCTCGCTGGCTGATCTGTCACGGAGTGGGCGCTGATCCTCGCCGTGGTGTTGCCGCTGTAAGCCGTCACCAGCCCGCAGTCGAAGTCGAGGTGTCACAGTTGGTGTCAGCAGTGGGGATGCGGACTCACGTCGGAGGCTGCGGCACGTGGTGGCTGGGAGAGTGGCGAGGAGTCTAGCGGCGGAGCCAGCGAGCGGAGTGAAGATGCCAGCAAACCAGCAGTGGAACGAGCGGCGCGGGCTGGAGGGAGAGTGCAGCAGTGGCGAGAGGGAGCCGCAGGGAAGAGTTGCAGGAGAATGGCGGCACGGCTTGGAGTGCAGCGAAGGCGGGAGGAGTCGGAGCTGTGGCAGGCTCAGCGGGCCACGCCAGGTTGGCCTGGTGTTGCTCGGCGGGCCGCGCGCGTGCGCGGAGCGCGCGTGGTGCCGGAGGCCGCTGGGAGCCGTCGGCGATGGGGGGCTGCCGTTGTGGTGGCGCCTCGTCGGCGCTGTAGCCGGGGGGGGCCCTTGGGGGTTCCCGGCTTGTCAAACCCTG
>JAZEWT010000017.1:18663805-18674938 GCA_036362905.1 Mordacia mordax
GCGGCGAACAGAGTCTCCTGGGGGAACGAGAACGAGAAGGAGCGTCACGATGTATCAGCTCGTTGTGTGCCGCTACTCCGGCCCCGTGCACTGCTGGTTCCAATAAAGCATCGAAAATCAAGAAGTCTCTGCTCGTCCGTACTCGCTGGCTGATCTATCGCGGAGTGGGCGCTGATCCTCGCCGTGGTGTTGCCGATGTAAGCCGTCACAAGCCCGCAGTCGAAGTCGTGGTGTCACAGCGTGACTGAGGGCTGTGGAGTTTTGATGTGACTACGTATGTTGGTAGGTGTGTATGAAGGTGCTGAGTCTGCAGAGTGAATAAATATCATAATTTCGAGGGAAGATACGTGTGGAATCAAGTCCTTGCGGTGGAAAAGAGTATCGAGTGTCGGCGGACCAGGAGCGGTGCATGCGGAGCGCGAGGGGGATTCAACAAAAACACACAACGCAGAACTTTACATCAGAATCTCCTCCTCCTCCTCCTCCTCGTCGCCACGTGGGCGCCCGCGAGCGCCGAGTTCACCCGATCATCATGACAGAGGCGCAGTGAGGAAAGCACAGAGAGGCGAGGGGAAGGCAGACGTGCAGTCAGCCGGCGCCAGGTAGCGCCGACACAGACGGCTTTACCTGTGCAGCCCTGAGCATCCGTCGCTGATTGAAGAGGCGTCTGTCGGGCGCCCTGGCAGGAGGCGGCATTCGTCTGTAGATCACGGTCGGGGCTGCAGGGATTTCCTCCGCGCTGCCGCAGATTTCCTCGTCGCGGTCAGGGTGCGAACCCGTGTTTTCACAGTCGCCTGTGGGGATGGTAGATGGATGGTTGTGTGTGTGGTTTACTGGTGTGCGAACTTCACGGCGCTGTTCCGGGACCGAACGCCCTCCAATGTCTCCCTACCCCCTGCCAGATTTGATTTGAACCAAGATTGAAGTTGTTTTGCGATTAAAATCACGCGGATTGTGCCCGGCGCATTGGTCACCTCTGTCGGGTTTAACGGACTCAGGATCCACCGTTTGAATTTCGTTCTTGGCGTCTGATTGGCTGCTGGGCGAGCGCGGCTGTACGGTGATTGGCTGGAGACGTTCCCCGGGGTCCACGGCATTGGGTCCTTTCAGGTCGAGGTCGTCTTTCTCAAAGCCTGCTTCGTTGACCTTTTTTTCGGCCTGCCAGAAAATTATTTTAAACACGCGCGTTAATTATTTTGCCCAATCCCCGTAAATGTCAGAAGCTAAGCGGGGCCTGAGCCTGGATAGTGTTTGAACGGGTGAATAACCACCGTGCGTACATGGTGTTATAGGCTGTGGGCAGCAGAAGGGGCGAATTGTAAGGAATAATATGGCAGAGTAGCTACACTCACAACAACGGCGGAGGGCGGTTAAAGCGCAGAGAAGGGCTACAATGGTAAAGTACAGGTAGGTAGCTCATCTGAGTTGGTGGGTGAGTAGGTAATTGAGTGTGTGAGTAGGTGAGTGTTTAAGTGGGTGTGTATGTGAATGAGTGGGTGAGTGATGGAGTGGGTGAGTAATTGAGTGGGTGGGTGGGTGAGTGAATGAGTAGGTGGGTGAGTGATTGAGTGATTGGGTGGGTGAGTGAGTGGGTGGGTGAGTGGGTGAGTGATTGAGTTGGTGGGTGAGTGATTGAGTGGGTGGGTGAGTGATTGAGTGGGTGAGTGGGTGAGTGAGTGATTGAGTAGGTGGGTGAGTGAATGAGTGGTTGAGTGATTGAGTGAGTGGGTGGGTGAGTGATTGAGTGGGAGAGTAAGTGGATGAGTTGTTGAGTGAACTTTAAACACCTGGGTCTGCCCTGTGAACTGCCATCAAGCCAAAGTGCACCTAGCCTGGCACAAGCGATGTGTTGACGTCATAGACAAACGGCCACCAAACAAGGAGCCCCATCTAAGGTTTAATGTTTAAAAATAACATACATTTCTTTAATTGAGCAAACCTTTTATTGTTACAGTGTCGGCCAAACATAAGTGGCATATATTTAAGGTGTAAATAAATCTGTCAGTGATTTAGGGTCCATCCTGTGTAAGACTCTAGGGAGGGAAGGGGCCTCGGTGTTGTACTGCACCCGTGCTCTCCTATGCTCCCTCTGACAGAGCAGAAAGTAGGTTGTGAGCAGCGCCCCGCTCTGATTGGCCGATACCGCAGCTGCCACCTCCGCAGGCCACACTCCCATCGAGTCGGCCATGATGTGTAGCACGCGTGCGTCCAGGGGCTCCGGCCTGAAACAACAGCACCCTTTAACCATTTTCCACTGCCTCAACCGAGCCGGGCCGGCACGGTACGGGTGGGGTTTTTTTCCAGTTTGCAGAACCAAGCTAGTGGCTTCATGGGAGGACGTGTGGCCTGGGGTCAAGCTGGGTCAGGATTGGATAGGGATGTACGTGTTCGTTACGTATGACGTCACCACGTCATATAACCAAGCTATTCCCAACCCATAAATGGGCCGCGAGCGCTACCTAGTTGTCCGTGGAGACTATGGACTACGGTTGCCACCTATCCCGGTTTTGCCGGTATCCCTCTTCACATCACATGGTTAGTAGAAGCACACCTGGCTACTCAGCGGCCACCGCAGCAATCCCATATCTCGAGCTTGCAAGCTCACAGGCTTCTTTCCGCTGTAGTAATACACATATGTCTAATACTAGAGATAGGAGCCGGTGATGGAGACAAGAGCTGGTGTGCGAGGCAGGATTTGGTATTAGAGATAAGAGCCAGTGTGAGAGACAGGAGCCAGTGTTAGAGATAGGAGCCAGTGTTAGAGATCGGAGCGAGTATTAGAGACAGAAACCAGTGTTAGAGACAGGAGTAAGTGTTAGATATAGGAGCCAGTGTTAGAGAGACGAGCCAGTGTTAGAGATAGGAGCCAGTGTGAGAGACAGGAGCCAGTGTTAGAGATCGGAGCGAGTATTAGAGACAGAAGCCAGTGTTAGAGACAGGAGTAAGTGTTAGATATAGGAGCCAGTGTTAGAGATAGGAGCCAGTGTTAGAGACAAGAGCCAGTGTTAGAGATCGGAGCCAGTGTTAGAGATCGGAGCCAGTGTTGTATCGCAGAAATCCCACATCTAGATCTTGAAAGCTCACTGACTACTTTCTGCTGTAATTTACATCGCAAGACATTACCATTACACCCAAGGCGTTACCTTACCTACTCTCCTTTGCGGAGTCAATCCGTAGAATCTTAAGAATTTATTCATTCATCGGATTGCCTTGGCTCTGCAGCAACTGGGCGGCAGGCAGTCTGTGCAGCAGTCATATCCACGCTTCCGCGCGGAAAGTAGGTCCTACCCGAGGTGGTTCGATTTTTAAAGCACTTTTAACCCGAGTGTCTGAACCGCGATATATAAATAATAATTTGTTTTGCTTTTAAATGAGGACACTCGTGAGAAAATAAAACATGACAGGTGGCTACTTGGGGCGGCGCGGTGGCCCAGTGGTTAGCGCTGTCGCCTCACAGCAAGAAGGTCCCGGGTTCGAATCTCTCGGCTCGGGTGCCTTTCTGTGTGGAGTTTGCATGCTCTCCCCGTGTCCGCGTGGGTTTTCGCCGGGCACTCCGGTTTCCTCCCACAGTCCAAAAAGCATGCTGCTACATAGGTTGATTGGCTCGCAGGCTAAATTGCCCCGCAGTGCCCGGCGATGGACTGGCGTCCCATCGTCGGTATATCCTTGCCTTGCGCCCTGTGTCTGCCGGGATAGGCTCCGGCTTCACCGTGACCCTGTATAGGACTAATTGGTTTCAGACAATGAGATGAGATGAGAGGTGGCTACTTGACTTGAGGATGTTTCAATGATTCACGAATTAAACGTTAAGGACCCCAGACTCGATCTGTCAATGTTGTGCTCGAAACTGCAGGCGCTTAGCGCAATGGGTCAGAGTGACTAAGTGAGTCACAGAGTGGCTCTTTGGGTCAGAGAGTGGCTCAGTGAGCCACGCAGTGACACAGTGAGCTGCACACCTGTGGAAAGTCGGATTGCAGACCTGAGGACACCTGTGAGAGTTGTCCATAGACATCGCTGCAAAGTAAATAACTCAACAATACTGACATAGCTAGAGGACCTAGATTCCAACCCAGCTTCTCTGTAAAGGTTCCTCTCTCTGTCGCGACGTTGGGAACAACCTCTCAACGTGAATCAACAGCCAATGAATCTGCTACGCTCTAGATGAGGGTTACTGCTGCTGCGCGTGTAACGTTGGACAGTTTCACATTGGGTTCATCACAGTGCCGCTTGAGTTTATATAAATTGGCTCTGGTGTCCCGGATCGTTGTGGCGGTAGTGGCAACCCTACTGGAGGGACCACTCTCGGTGAGGAGGGGTCTCGGTGGCACTTGAGGAGGCGTGGTCAGGATGCCTAGAGGGAGGAGTCTGCGCGGGGGCGTGGTCTCTGTTGGTGCCTGGAGGGAGGGGTTGGGGTGGGGGCGTGGTCTATGTGGGTACCTGGAGGGAGGAGTATGGGCGGGGGGCGTGGTCTCTGGGTGCCTTGAGGGAGGAGTCGGGGCGGGGGCGTGGTCTCTGTGGGTACCTGGAGGGAGGAGTCGAGGCGGGGGGCGTGGTCTCTGTGGGTACCTGGAGGAAGGAGTCGGGGTTGACGGCGTGGTCTATGTGGGTACCTGGATGGAGGAGTAGGGGCCGGGGGCGTGGTCTCTGTGGGTGCCTGGAGAGAGGAATAGCGGCGGGGGGCGTGGTCTCTGTGGGCACCTGGAGGGAGGTGTCGGGGCGGGGGCGTGGTCTCTGTGAGTACCTTGAGGGAGGAGTTGGGGCGGGGGCGTGGTTTATGTGGGTACCTGGAGGGAGGAGTCCGGGTGGGGGGCGGGTCCTGCTGGAGCCACGAGTCGGTGAGAGCCTCGCGGGCCGAGAGCCGCAGCTCTGGGTCCGGGTTGAGAAGAGACTTCGTAAATCGGACAGCATCTGAGTTCAACATCAACATCATCAACAACATCAACAGCATGAACATCATCAATATCAGCATCAACAACATCAAGATCAACAGCATCAACAGCATCAACAACATCAATATCAGCATCAACAACAACATTCACAACATTAACAGCATCAACATCAACAACATCAACAACAACGTTGACAACATCATCAACGTCAACATCAACAACATCAACAACATCAATATCAACAACATCAACATCATCAATATCAACAGCATCAACAACATCGACAAAATCAACAACATCAACAACAACATTCTCAACATCAACAGCATCAACATCATCAGCAACATCAATAACAACATTGACAACATCATCAACGTCAACAACATCATCAACATCAACAACAGCATCAACATCAACAGCATCAACATCATCAATATCAACATCAACAACATTCTCAACATCGACATCAACAACAATAACAACATCAACAACAATAGCAACAAAAGCATCCCTGCATAAGCATCATCAACATTCCTGTGTGAACATCATCATTGTGTCCACAATATAAACCAGCTCATTGTGTCGACATCAACACCGTAACTGTCAACATCAACATCATCATTGCACTGTAACTCGCGATAGCAGCCGTTGTAATCACTGAGGGTTCCCCATCTCTCCTTCGCGACGTTTCGCACCCACCCCCCCTTTCAGGATGGAGAATCCTGACGATGCATCCGATGACCGGGCATCATTCACGATCAGGACCGCACTGGTGGTACAATAGCAAAGGGTGGCCTTGCTCGATTCAATCTCCAGGCGCGGCAGCCGGCAACCTGTGGTGTACATGTTTTATCAATCCCCGCCGCCACCTACACCCGTAGCGCGCACCATAGGTGTAGGTGGCCACTTTCACCTCGGTCGACTCAGCTTTAGATGTACAGGTGTGTAGGAGCGTCACCTGCGGACAGGTGATTGGGGATGGGGTTCATGCTGTTGTTCAGGATCTTGTTGAGCAGGGCCTTGATGTTGAAGGGCTCCACAGTGAAGGGCAGCCCCCCGGTGAGCATCACGAACAGGCTCACTCCGCTGCGCGGTGGTAACACACGGCAGAACACAGTTCAATGTAATGATGTGGAAAAATAATGTGTTAAGGTCTTAAAGCAACAAATAGAAACGTTTGACAACGTGTCAAATTTGTAACAAACCACACATGTTTGTGGCAAAAAATACAAATAAAATGCTTTGATAATGTATGCATTGTCCGTGAAGCCATAGAATGGCTTTCTTTAGAGCATAGTATCAATGTTAGACAGGTGTTGGCAGAAGGTAGTCAGCTCAGGGACAACGCAAATATCAATGCTTGAGTAGCTCGTAGATGAAATATCATGATGTAGGTGTTGTCACGGCTCCGTGCGTGACGATTGCGTCCAAAAGCCGCTCTTTCGGGATCGCAGCCGTGTGGCCGCTGAGCGCTCCGACCCTCTTTCCTTCGCGACGTTTCGCTAAGGCGAGAGGACATCGTCAGCCGTTCTACGACCTGAGCATGCCTCCAACGTGGCGGGCGAAACGTTATAATGAACAGGAAGCAGTGTTTGGCGAATGTTGGCGCCGGCTGACCGGCTGCGTGCCTTCTTCCTCCTCCTCCCCCCGCCCCCTCCCCCCTCCCTGCGGGTTCCTCGCCGTTCAGATGTTAAACATGCCGTGCTGTCCACAGCTCTGTGACCCTCGGGTGAAAGGCACTCTAGAAGTTTCAACTATTATTATTGTTTGTTGGCGATGGACCGGCGTCCCGTCGTCGGGTGTATTCCTGCCTTACGCCCTGTGTTTCCGGGATAGGCTCCGGCTCACCGTGACCCTATATAGGATTAAGCGGTTTCAGATAATGAGATGAGATGAGATTATTGTTTGTTTAACAATGATTTTACTTTTATTTTGTGTCCTTCATTAATTCATCGTCATTATTTGACCTATTCTGATGTTGTTGTTGACACGCCACTCTCTCTCTCTCTTACGCACTGTGCAGCGATTTGCGACCCTCAGTTGAAAGGCGCTTTAGAAATCTCATCTCATCTCTGTCAGAAACCGCGAAGTTCTGTACAGAGTCGCGGTGAGCCGGAGCCTATCCCGGCAGATACAGGGTGCAAGGCAGGGATATACCCACGATGGGACGCCAGTCCATCACCGGGCACTGAGGGCAATTTAGTCTGCAAGCCAATAAACCTATGCGGCAGCATATTTTTGGACTCTGGGAGGAAACCAGATTGCCCGGCGAAAACCCACGCGGACACGGGGAGAGAACATGCAAACTCCACACAGAAAGGCACCCGAGCCGAGATGCGAACCCGGGGCATTCTTGCTGTGAGGCGACAGCGCTAGCCACCGGGCCACCGTGCCGCCCCGCTTTAGAAATGCAAAACTAAATGTGATTAATATGAGAAGCGGCGGCTGAGACCGGGATTCGAACCTAGACTTTGCCAGCTCCTCTTCCCATGTCTTTCTGCGTGGCTGGCTCGCGTTGCTGCGCGAGTGGAAGTGAGTGGTTGTGAAATACTCCACTGGAAGCCAATCATTAAACCGACTTCATTAAAACTCCTAGACCTGTCCAGGCTCGCTGTGACCCTCAATGGCCATCTCTCTGAGACCACCATCGGTATTCACGTGACCATATGGGTCTCTATTCTTTACAGGGCGGTCCAGATGTCTTATGACCCCCCCCCCCCCAACACATTTAATTAACCTTCCCTCTGCCATTTGTGTTTCTTTTTCCCATTAATTCGTGGTTTTAAATAACCCTTACTCCTGTCAGGTGACTGGTCAATGAGTTGCCTTGTTATTCAACAATGGCTTGTGGTGAGGAGCGTATGGGATCATGAATGATTCATCGTCGTCATTATCAATAACCGCTCGTCGGGGACCGGAGCCTATCCTGGCGGGCAGAGGGCGCAAAGCGGGGCTATACCCAGGATCTGACGCCAGTACATCGCAGGGTACTTTTTGTGGGGAAATTTACTCAGACAGATTAACCTAGGCAGCCGCGTGTCTTTGGACGGTGGGAGGAAACGGAGTACCCGACGAAAACCCACGCGGACACGGGAATACGACGAGAGAGAGACAGAGAGAACTCGCAAACTCCTCCCAGAAAGGCACCCGAGCCGGGAATCGAACCCAGGTCCTTCTTGCTGTGAGGTAGCAGCGCGAATCGCTGCGACACGGCGCCACCCTCATGAAAGATTAATACAAGAAAAGCACGCAACGAATGGGGGTCACAAGACATTTGGACCATCCTGGCCGCTGTGCCAGGTCCTGTATTGGTTACTTTTAAAGTCATGGATGTTTGCTGTGATTGGGAATTGAACTGGTGACAGGTTTGCCTGCGTCCTATGCGCAGTGCAATAACAGCTGCGCCACCGCTCCCCGTAACTCATACAGACCATCACATACACACAGACCATCACACAGACACACAGACCATCACACAGACCATCACATACACACACAATCACACATACACACAGACCATCACACAGACACACAGACCATCACATGCACACAGACCATCACACACACACACAGACCATCACACAGACACACAGACACACAGACCATCACAGACACACAGACCATCACACAGACATACAGACCATCACATACACACACAATCACATGCACACAGACCATCACATACACACAGACCATCACATACACACACAATCACATGCACACAGACCATCACATACACACAGACCATCACACAACACACAGATAATCACACAGAGACCATCACCCAGACACATAGACCATCACATACACACAGACCATCACACACACACACCATCACATACACACACAGACCATCACCCAGACACATAGACCATCACACAGACACACAAACCATCACACAGACACACACAATCACATGCACACAGACCATCACACAGACAAACAGACCATCACATACACACACACCATTTCACAGACACAGACCATCACAAATACACACACAATCACATACACACAGACCATCACACATACACACAGACCATCACACAGACACACAGACCATCACAAATACACACAGACCATAACACACACACACAGACCATCACATACACACACACAATCACACATACACTCATACCATCACACATGTTCACACACACACACGGAGCATCACACACACACAAACCATAACACATACATACACACAGACAATCACACACACACAGACCATCACACATGCTCACACACGCACACCATGTACAGAGCACGCAGATTATAAAACACAAGTAGCCCCGTGTAGCCTTAACTGACTGAAGGGTCAAGTGCTGTTAGCGAGTAGCGCCTATGAAGGTCGACACGGCACATGAAGAGGTGGGTGACCAGCACCACGCCTTGCCGCCTTTGTATCCCTAGTGGTGACTCTGTGCAGGATTAAGCGGTTATTAATAATGATGACTAGGCACTCATTTGAGGTTGAGCCGACCTGGGAGAAGGCCCAGGAACCGGTTCACGAAATCATCACCGGCGTTGGTGACCGTGACCAAAATTCGAGCTCGGGTCACAGCTGCGTTTCTAGCGGAGGGCGCTAACTGCTGCACCACCGCTCACCCACACCCACACACAAAGACCAAGGCAGACAAGTTACTCGGGCCGTGACTTAAGTTAATTAAAATCTCGGGCACCCCCCCCCCTCCACTGCTGAGGTCGCTACCCCGGCTATCCCAGAACATCCCCCGCTATTGCCAAGGCGATGCTAATAGCGCGTCATAGCACTGTCACTGACGACGCGGCGCGAGGGGCGGGGCCGGGGGGGGCGGCAGGCCTTGCTCGAGGTGGTGGGGAGCGGTGGCGCAGCGGTTGCTGCGCCACGGTACGAACCCGGAGGACCCGAGTTCGATTCCCGCTCACGGTCTAGCACCAACACCGGCGACGATTTTCTGAACTGTTCCTGGGTCTTCCCCTAGGTCGACTGAGCCTCGAATTGATACCGGACGCAATGTGTAAATATTGCTGCTAGGGGGGTGTTGGCTACCCACGCCCATGTGTGCTGTGTGTAAGCATTTATGGGTACTACCCGCTTGCAGCACTTGACCACACATATCGTTGAGGCTATACGGGGGATCATTGCCTGTATCTGGAAGCATTGACCATCGATACCGGTTGTGCTGATGATTCTTAGTCGAGGCGAAACCGGTTCACAGTTTGTCCATATCTGTGTATACTTGTCTACATGTACAAACATTCGTCACTCCATCTCTCCGGCCTCTCCATGTGGGTGTGTTATGAATAAGGGTCATTGCCTGAAACGTCGCCTGTCTATACATGTTCTTTGTACTGCTAAAAAGGCATTCACAACGTGAATATCATATCATTGATATTCACGTTGTCCTGAGCTGAATGCCTTCTGCCAACACATGTCTAAAACTGAGACTAGGCTCTAATGAAAGCCGTCTCTGGTGTGAGCCAATCAGTTTCAAGACATCGCATACATTATTAAAGGATTTTTTTATGCATGTTTTGCTACCACTGTGTCTTTTTTACAAACTTTCTGTTTCTGGTGTTTTAAGACTTTAACACTTGTTTTATTAGCAGAAATGGTACTAAAACTCTACTATTTCTATAAATATTTGTACTGGAAAAGAGGTAACTATAGAATGAACTTAGCTGTTAGAAAGATTTAGCTGTAAGTTATCAGTTAACGAATTCCATACATCTCATTAACATATATACTTAAATTACATACATCATATTAACACTTGACTAAATCCCATGCATTACATTAGCATACATTAACATATATGTATATTCTCTGCAATACATTAACATTATCTCGAAATCCATACATCACATTGACGTTTGACAGTCCCATACATCACATTAACATAAACAGCGCTCGAATTCCATCCATCACATTAACACAATATCAGATTCCATACATCACTTTAAACGCGACTCAATTCCATACAACACATGGACCCGCGATCAGATTCCATACACTGGATAGGCGCGGTGGGGTGCACATGGGGGTGTGGGGAGTTGAGCCTCACAGCGACCAGACGTCGGCGGGGGTCCCATAGGGTTTCTGCGACAAGATCTCCGGGGCCGCGTAGGCGGGACTGCCGCACTGCGTCAGTAGCATAGCCCCCTCGTGGGCCCCCCCGCCTCCGCACGTGGCCAGCTCATTGCTCAGGCCAAAGTCTGGGGGCGAGGGGGGGCAGGAGGGGGGGGTTGAGGTGGGAGGGGC
>JAZEWT010000017.1:18676807-18696620 GCA_036362905.1 Mordacia mordax
GGGTGTATTGCTGCCTTACGCCCTGTGTTTCCGGGATAGGCTCCGGCTCACCGTGACCCTATATAGGATTAAGCGGTTTCAGATAATGAGAATGAGATGAGAGATCGTAGGCACGCAAGTCAGAACGTTTCTGGACAGCGCAGATATTCCGCCAGGGGGGTCCACGTTTCGCAAGCATAGAGAAGAGAGGACATGATGGCAGCTGAAAAGACCCGAAGCTTCGTGTGGAGCACCCACTCATACACCCTCTCACCTACCCACCCTCTCACCTACACACACACCCTCTCACCTACCCATACATCCTCTCACCCACATTCCCTCTCACCCACCCACACACCCTCTCACCTACTCACATACCCTCTCACCCACACACCCTCTCACCTACCCACACACCCTCTCACCTACACACCCTCTCACCTACCCACAAACACTCTCACCTACCCACACACCCTCTCACCCACACACCCTCTCACCCACACACCCTCTCACTTGCACACCCTCTCATCCACACACCCTCTCACCCACACACCCTCTCACCCACACACCCTCTTGATCAATCAGTTTGCCTCTAAGCTGGAAAGAACCATTGAGCTATGCAGCTCTTTTTAACAGTTGTCCAGCCTGGAGGAGTAAGCGAGCTTCAACACATCAGGAACACTGGTGGGGGGGGGGGGGTTTAGGTCATCAGCGGAAGCAGCAGCAGCAGCGTGTATTTGGACTACGGGACGAAACCGGAGGACAGAAAACACCGACGCGGACAAGTGAGCGAGAAAATGAGACGAAGAACATTCACCCCCTCGTCCCCCCTGCACATGCAGAGACACGCGGCCACCCGCTATCGGGAATCGAACCCGGCATCTCGGACTCGGTACCTCCCCCCGCCCACACCTGTGCACCACCCCCCGAGAGTGCAGGTGAGCGGCCGCAGCGAGCAGCTGCCGCAGGTGGCCCCGGGCCCGGGCCTCGGGCAGACGCCCGAGACGAGCGATGTGCGAGCCGAGGTCTCCCCCGGGGCAGAGTTCGAGGATCAGGTAGAGAGCGGCCGGGCTGTCCAGGGCGTGGAGGAGGCGGCAGAGGCCCTCGTGGGGACCCGCACGACGCTGAACCGCGGCCTCGCGACGCAGGGCGCGGGAGAGGTAGGCGTCGCCGCGTACACGGGATTTGTCCAGGACCTTCACGGCCACCTGGCACGGTGAGTGGTGGTTACGTGATCTCGGTTCCGGAGGTTCTCTGGACACACGCTCGGACGCCCGTTCAACTATCTGCTCGGTCATCCCTCCATCATCCATTTACCTACTCAGTCACTCATCCATCTACTATTCGACTTGCTTGACTTCCCTCGTCCAGCCACCTTCCTACTCAGCTGCTCGCTCGGCCACCTACTCAGTGGATTATTCACAAACTCACCAATCCACTCACGCACCCATTCACTCGCCCACTCACTCATCCATTCACACTTCTTCATTTTAACAATTATTTTATTTATTAATTGATGTCCTTCATTAATTCAGTCATTTATTTTTCACTTATTTGATCTATTTTGTTGTTGTCATGCTGTTCTCTCCACAGCACTGTGCAGTGCTTTGTGACCCTCGGGTGAAAAGCGCTCTATAAATGAAATTTTTATTGTTATAAATGCAATTGTTACTATTCACCCACCTACTCACCCACCCACCCACCGACTCACCCACTCACCGCACCAACTCACCTTCTCCCCCGTGGGGCAGTGGATTGCCTCCCTCACCTTGGCGAATGCCCCCTCGCCCAGGACCCTGCCCAGAAGGTACTGCCCCACGCGCTTTGCGTGCGGGTACGCGCGGACAGCAGCCGCCGCCGCAGCCGCCGGGGTGGCGGCGGCCGCTGTAGCCGCCCTCACAGCCTCGTGCATTGCGGCTCGACGCCTCCCGTCACGGCGACGGTGGCCGCTTGTGACGCCGAGGAACCCGACGAGGCAACGCGCAGCTGAGCGAAGTCCTGGTCCGCGGACGAGACACGGAGGACGCAGCGAGATGACCGCTGAGACGGCGGGGTGAAGGCAGTCAGGCAGTCAGCCGGCGCCAACCCGCCAGACACCGCGTCCTGTATATAATGACGTTAGTGGGAAATTAATGAAGGAGTATGTTTGTTAGTTGTGTGAGAAAAACGGAGAACTCGGAGGAAAGCAACGTAGAACAGGGGGAGAGAATACACAGACGATGAACCGAAAGGCGCCCGAGGCAGAAATGGAACCGCCTCGGACAGAACCTTCCTCTCTGTGAGGAGGAGGAGGAGGAGGCGTGGATGTTACCGCTGCACAGACTCCCTGGTAGAGGTAGAGATAGGGGTAGTGTTAGAGATAGGAGCCAGTGTTAGAGATAGGGGTAGTGTTTGAGATAGGAGTAGTGTTAGAGATAGGAGTAGTATTAGAGATAGGAGCCAGTGTTAGAGATAGTAGTGTTATAGATAGTAGTGTTAGAGATAGTAGTGTTAGAGATAGGAGCCAGTGTTAGAGATAGGAGCCCATGTTAGAGATAGTAGTGTTAGAGATAGGAGCCAGTGTTAGAGATAGGAGCCAATGTTAGAGACAGGAGTCAGTGTTAGAGATAGGAGCCATTGTTAGAGATAGGATTAGTGTTAGAGACAGGGGACAGTGTTAGAGATAGGAGCCAGTGTTAGAGATAGGAGCCAGTGTTAGAGATAGGGGCCAGTGTTAGAGATAGGAGTAGTGTTAGAGATAGGAGTAGTGTTGGAGATAATAGCCAGTGTTAGAGACAGGGGACAGTGTTAGAGACAGGGGACAGTGTTAGAGACAGGAGCCAGTGTTAGAGATGGGGGCCAGTGTTAGAGAGAGGAGCCAGGTGGGTCTCTAACACTATTCCTATCTCTAACACTGAGTTAGCAGCCAGTACTGCTGGCGCGCTCTCAAACGGCTGTCGCCCGAAGTCTCCGCGTGGTACACATTGTGTGTTTCGTGTGTACACGTGTATGTGCATTGAGCGACGCCCACAACAACGAGCGGAGCGCCGGGCGGATAAAACACAGCGAGTTGGCAGAGTAGGGAGCACAGGTGGTGCATCTGCCAGTCATCTCAGCCAGGCAGCCCATAGATAGCACCTAGGTCGGTCCCGTGACCTCCTGTCGGCGGGCCTTCGACACTTCACGTGGTATCCTCAAGGTGCACATTCCCTGGCACAGGCGCCGTGGAGACGCCACAGCCACTTAAGAGGCGAACGGTGGTTGTTGTGGGTGTGCGTGTGGGGAGCGGTGGCGCAGCGATTAGCGCGCCGCGCTACAAACCCGAATAAGAATCCCTGCTCATGGCCACCAACACCAAGTGACGATTTTCTGAACCGGTCCTGGGCCTCCCCAAGGTCGACTCAGCCTCCAAAGAGGCCTTGTATAAACATCTCCCCGAGGGAGACAAAGGCGGCCGGGCGTGGTGCTGGTCACCCAGCCCCTCGTGTACCGTACTGGCTGGCCTTCATAGAGGCCACTCGCTAACAGTACTTGACCCTACAGCCTGTCAAGACTACACGGGGGATCTTTATCTTTGTGTATCGCTCCGAACTCACCTGTATCGCTCAGCGGTCTGCGCTCTCGCTTCAAACTTCTCTTCTTGAGAAATAAAAAAAAGACTCCCAGCGAGCACCCAGGGGCTTTAGAAATCCGCGGAAGCTGTTCCATAAAAAAAACTCTGCGCGTGGGGTGTGGGCAGAGTGGTGGTGAGTAGCTCTATGGTCTCGGAGCGAGAAGCCATCCGGGTTCGATTCCAGGCTCGGGTGCCTTTCTGTGTGGAGTTTGCGCCTCTCTCTCCCCGTGTCTGCCTGGGTTTTCGCCGGGTACTGCAGTTTCCTCCCACCTTCCAGAGACACGCTGCTCATCTCATCTCATTGTCAGAAACCGCTTCGTCCTGTATAGGGTCGCGGTGAGCCGGAGTCTATCCGGGCAGATACAGGGCGCAAGGCAGGGATATACCCACGATGGGACGCCAGTCCATCACCGGGCACTGCGGGCAATTTAGTCTGCGAGCCAATTAACATATGCAGCAGCATGTTTTTTGGACTGTGGGAGGAAAGCGGAGTGCCCGGCGACACGCTGCTGTTTAGGTTAATTGGACTGCTGAGTAAATTATCCCTCCCCCAAACAAAAGTGCCCTGCGATCTACTAGCGTCACATTCTGGGTATACCCTCACCTCACGCCCTGTATCTGCCGGGATAGGCTCCACCCCCCCCTCCCGACTCTGTACAGGATTAATCAGGGGCTGATGATTTTGTTGGCGATGCCAGCCAGTATCGATGCTGGTGCACGGTGGTGGTGTTAATAATCATCTGCGTGGCTCCCCAGGACGTTTGGCGACCCGCGAGCTTCCGCAGATTTATAGCCGCCATGCATTATTGAGCCGCGCCGCGCTGGTGGTGATGGTGATACCGCGCGGTTTAACAGCGCAACTCGTAACGCGATTCCTGCGGAGGGTTCCAGTGCCAGTGAGGGGTGGTGGTGATGGTGATGGGTGATGGCTCGGGTGCCAGATGTGTGCAGCGTGCATATCTCTCGTGTCCGGGTACTCAGATTTCCTCCCACAGTCCAAAGGCACGTTGCTGCCGAGTTGAATTATCCTGCTGACTAAATTGGCCTCGGTGCAGTGACGGACCGCGCGTCCCACTTGGATATAGCTCAAGTTACCAACTAAGCGACTTGCTACACAGCTTTACGGTTCCTTCCAGCTTAGATAGCAACTGGAGTTGATGGTGGTGATGAGGTGGTGATGGAAGTCTCATCTTGTCATAAACCGCTTGGCCCTGTACAGGGTCGCGGTGAGCCGGAACCTATCCCGGCAGACAAAGGGGCGCAAGACAGGGATATACCGACGATGGGACGCCAGTCCATCACCTGGCACTGTGGGCAAATTGTTTGCAATCCAATTAACCTATGCAGCAGCATGTTTCTTTGACTGTGGGAGGAAACCGGAGTGCCCGGTAAAAACCCATATGGACACGGGGAGAACATGCAAACTCCACACAGAAAGGCACCCGGAGTCGAGATGCAGACCCGGGACCTTCTGATGTGAGGCGACAGCGCTACCCACTGGGCCACCGTGCCGCCCGGTGATGGTAGTGCGATACTCATTTAGGGTCCTTTCAAATTAGGGAAAGACCAGGACCGGTTCATTAAATCGTTACAGGTGTTGGTGGTGGCTGTGAGTGGGATTCAAACTCGGGAACCCAGGTTCGTAGCCAAGCACGCTAACCGCCGCGCCACCGCTCCCCGCACACACACACAAAATCGTTCAAAAACAGCACACAGACACGGGAACTGTCAAGTGGGTGTTCTTGTTGATTTTTTTCTTGCAAATAAATTATCACTGAATATACAGTTTAAGTAAACCGCGCCCTTCAAGGAAGACACGCGGTCACATTCACATTTCTTCTCTGGCGCTTTGTGCAAACCGCAGTGGCTCAAGCAACACGCAAATCGAACGCAGCCATCGCCAACATCCACGTAGGAATGTGATGATAAAACGTTAAATCGTACAACTCACAATAACAACAGCTGCTCGCCACCAGGTGGCTGTGACGTCACTATGACGCTTGTAGGCCAGGCCACATTGCACTGTGCAAGGCGATCACGTGCAGTCTTGTAGGCTCGCCGGCAGGTCACGGGACAGGGCCAGGTGTTATTGACTCGCCTCCTGATATGATTGGCAGATGCATCACCTTCCGCTCGTCACGCTGCCAACTTGCCGTGCCGGCAAAATGACCCCCCCCACCTCCTCATGGTGCCGGTAACACTGTGGCGGCTGAGCTCACAGCCTTTAGAGCGGCCAAGGGGGCTCAGGATGGGTGCGGTGGGGGGGGGGTGTGGAGGCTGGTAACCCGTACACCTTTAAAAAGAATTACCACGAAACCACGGCTGTTAAATAAATAGATCAAACTACAACTCACACGGTAGTAGCTCAGCATGCTACGCGGCGGGCACGGTTTCTGGTAGTGCCGAAAGGGTTAGCGGAGTTGGACGGGGGATCCGCAGTAGTCCTTGGTGGTAGGGTGGTAGGGTGGCAGGGTGGCAGGGTGGCAGGGTGGCTGAGTGGCTGAGTGGCAGGGTGGCTGGGTTGCTGGATGGCTGAGTGGCAGGGTGGCTGAGTGGCTGGGTGGCAGAGGTACGATTCGCGCCTCTCGGGATAAAATTCCTGCCTAAGACGGTTCGATTCTGTTCTCGGGCACCTCCTCTGAGTGGCCAGGTTGTGTGTTCGTCTCTTCCCCCTCTGTTCTGCGTGGTTTTCCTCTAGTTTCCACAACAAAAAAACTCATTAATTGGCCAATATCGTCGAAATATTCTACAGGATTCAGTGTCTGGCGTTTGCGCTGGCTGACTGCCTGACTGCCTCCCTCCCCCACCTCTCTGCGGTTTCCTCGCTACGCCACGTCTCGTCCATGACCAAACGTGGAATTTACGCGGCTCGCGTTATAAATTGTATTATAATATATTATTTCAGGATATCTGAATTGAGCGTTTGTCCTCCTCTTTCCCTCCTGACGTTCTACCTTCCACGTTGGAGGCATCGTCAAGATGCGCTGTAAGTATATCGCGGGCCAATTAACCTAGAGGCAGCGGTGGGAGGAACCAGAGCACTCGACGAAAACCCACATGGACACGGAGAGAACTCGCAAACTCCACACATAAAGGCACCCGGGGCTGGGAATCGAACCCGGGACCTTCTTATTGTGAGGCGACAGCGCTACTTGCTGCGTCAGTGTCGCACATCCCATTGCAAAAGACCCGACAGGGCTCTGCCTGAAAAGGAGTCTTGAGACCCACATCTTTGCGCCGCTGCACTCACTCTCTCTTGTGGGCCCTGCAGAAGGGCCATTGCCTGGAACGTCGTATATTACACACGTTTGTCTGTTGCGCTTGTCATGGTAAGAAATTGCGTGTGACTGAACAGCACTGGATATAAACAACTGCTTGCCCGGACGTCGACAGCTGTTGGTCATTCACTGGTTGACAACTTAATATATATAATGATGTAGGTTTTCACGGCTCGATGCATGATTGCTTCGAAAAGCTGCTCTCTCGGGAAAGTACGCACATACTGCGCCTGAGGATGCCTCTAACGTGAGGCGAAATGTCGCGAGGAGAGAGGGAGCGATCGATGCGGCTGTTCTGAGAGAGCAGCTTTTCGAAGCAAACAACTTTATATAGAATATAGAGTTTAGGCGATTGTTGGCACTGGCTCACTGCGTGGCTGCTGCCAGTACCTTCTGTGCTCGTCTGTGGTTCCTTCTGGTGTATCAGAGTCTCTCTCAATCGCCCTCTCACTCTGCAAGTCGTCCCCCATCTCCGAGTCATTCTCTCAGCCCACGACAGCGAGTGGGAACACTGTATGCCAGCGGCATCATAATGACGTCATCACGACTTCACACGTGACCACCGGCCCAAGCGTGAACATCCGGGTACAAAACCGCTCGCGTCTTCGCAAAGCACTGCAGTTAAACTAAACCTCAAGTGGGAAATGAAAACTCCCATTCTACTTGATTTAAAAACGGAATCTTACTTACGTCGACAGCTTTTCAACGTGGAATCTCCAGAGCACGGCTGCTCCCGCAGTAGATGGTCAGCACTACGTGGCTTGTCACCCGTGGGCCACCGACTCGACTCCCCTATCTCCCTACATGCCCGCTATAAGGACGTTTCACCTCCCACGTTAGAGGCATTGTCAGGCTATCTCGAAACTGCAGCCGAGGAGAGCTATGCCCATCCATCGAGTCATGATAACACCTTCATTGTTACAACTTACTCTTTTTAACTTCTGTAATGTTGCCAAAGTGCAGAGAAAGTTGGATTTAAGGGGGGGGGGGCGGGGATAGACTCAGACCGTTAACTCACTAAATTTAAGAACACAGCTTAAGCAAAGCCCAGTCTATGTGAGTCTGGGTTTTACTGCGAGTCTAAGGACACTGGCTGGATTCAATTTGCAAAAGCGGCCTGACCACTGCGCCACCGCTCCTCCACAATGCGCACGCAGGCACGCGTTGCGTTACGTGCAAGGGTAATATGGCGACACAACGTTGCGCATATACACGGGCTCAAACGCAAACGCGCGCTCGCGTAAATACTCGCTCGCCAGATAAATCCTAGAGTCAGCAGCACACACGCTCTTACGAAGACTGACACGCACCTTTCCCTACCCGAAAATATTTAAAAGCAACCCAAATGGGTGGATGGGTGGGTGAGTAACCGGGTGGGTGAGTGAGCGAGTCGGCGGGTCAGTAAATCGGCGGGTGAGCGAGCGGGCAGAACCACTACTCCCCCCCCCTCCCCAACTACGGACCGCACGTGATGAAATCGCTCGCGGGAGTCTCGCTCTTGCGATTGATGATGCTTCTCGAGCTGCAGTTCGAGAACAGCAACACAGCAGCGGCTGCAGACCCCGGCTGACTCCATTCCAAAGACAAACGTCGCCTCTGTAGCCTTAACAGACCGCAGGGACAAGTGCTGCGAGCCGGCACCACGCCCGGCCGCCTTTGCCTCCCTCGCGGTAATGTTTACTACACACTGCACCGGGTACTCGTTCATGGCCGAATCGACCTAGGGACGGCCCAGGATCGGCTCAAAAAATCGTCGCTAGTGCTGGCGGTGGCCGTGCGTGAGATTTGACCTCGGGTCACAGCCAGGTTCGTAGACCAGCGCGCTAACCGCTGCACCGCCGCTCCTCCCATTCCTGTACATACTACTGTGAATACAGACACACATTCAATCACATTCAGAATGACGAATACTCCCCCTCCTATTAGTTGTTGGGGAGTGTGCTGTTAGCGAGCGCCTATTAAGGCCTGTACAGTACACTGATATGATGGGACAATGTGCTCAATACCAACGCCTGGCCACCTTTGAAGGCCCAGGCATTGCATCAGATATTAGTAGCCACCGACGTCAGCCGTGACCGGGAATCGAACTCGGATCGCCGGGGTTTTTCACAAAACACCAACCGCTGTGCCGCCGCTCGCCGTGTACGCAGCCCACGTCGGTAACTTTACCGACTTTAAATAATCCAACGCTGCGGCGCACAACCCGTGCCGCGTGGCACGGCGCGCACTCCACGACGCGAGGAATCCCGTTCGACGAGTGGACGGCACAGGAGGCGCAGCGAGGAAAAGGCGAAGGCAGCTTCGGGGTCAGCCGGCGCCAATACCTGCTGGACACCGCGTCCTATACACAGGCTGTGCCAGACGTCGCCTCTCGGGAATTTTTTTTTTTTCCATTTGCTGATGCTTCCGAGATTCCCCCAAGCTGCACCCGCTCGGTGTTGGAGGACATCTGGAAACATCTCAAGGTTCAAGAATTGCTCACTGCAGTCGTCCTGTGACACATGCAGCGGTGACGCCTGCAGCGGTGACGGCTGCAGCGCTGACACCCGCAGTTGTAACATCTGTGCCTCAGAGAGAAAGTTCTGCCCGAGGCGGCTCGATTCCCGCCTCGGGCGCCTGTGTGGAGTTTGTGTTCTCTCTCTCCCTGTAATTAAAAGCTAATAGTGAGTAGCGCTGTCGCCTCACAGCAAGAAGGACCCGGGTTTGATTCACGACTCTGGTGCTGTTTCTGTGTGGCGTGTGCGTCTCTCTCTCTCCCCGTGTCCACGCAGTTTTTCACCGGATACTCCGGTTTTCTCTCACCGTCTGAAGATACGCTGCTGCCTAGGTTAATCGTCCTGCTGAGCAAACTGCGCCCCAGTGCCCTGCGATGCACCCACGTCGCATCCTGGGTATAGCCCCGCCTAGGTCCTCTGTCTGCCGGGATAGGCTCCAGGCCCCACCCACCCCCTCCACCTTGTGACGAACCCCCGCATTGTTACAAATGCTTGTTACTGCAGCGGAATTACAAACTGCGTTGCCGCCAAGTTCCGGAAATGAGAAAAAAAACCGCGTAGTTTCTCTCCGATTACTAACGTCATGTCCACCCCACTACCCTGTAAAACAGAACCACAAGCCAGTCGACCCCGCACATTCAAACAACTGTTGCCAAATCAGCTGAAATCGTGGCCAACTGGAACCCCTGGAGGGTTGAGAGGGGCTGGCAACCCCCAACAACAACAATCGCCAAAAAGCGGCGGTAACGTCGCTTGCGCCAGGCCGGGTGCACCTTGAAGCCGCGTGATGTCTCGAAGGCCGGCTGGCAGGTCACGGGACAGACCCAGGTGTTAAGGGTCGCCTCATTGAGATGAGTGGCAGATGCACCACCTATGCTCCCTACCGTGCCATCTTGCTATGTTTAATCCTCCCGGCGCTCTGCTCGTTGTTGTGAGCGTCGCTCCTCCACCCTCCGTTGCTGTTGGAGGGCGACTGCCTCCAACTGCCCCGTAGCGTCCTTCACGATCCTCCTCCTCCACAGAGGTCGATCTTGACACCGCTGGTACCAGTCTTCAGCGAGTCCACTCAGCTCCAGGTCCTCCTGTGCCACATCGGTTCATCTCTTCCCTAGCTCGTGCCGCGCCCGTTTAGCCCCCTCTATCACACATGCACACACTGCTATACACACGTCTCACGCACACAACCAGTCACGACGGCTGCGGTGCCACACACACAGATGCGCTCTCCCACACAAATTCACGTACATGTACTATCGGATACAAAGACAAAGATCCCCCATCTAGACTTAACAGACTGCAGGGTCAAGTGCCGTTAGCGAGCACCTGTGAAGGTCGCCATGGCGCACGAGGGGATGGGTGACCAGCACCACGCCTGGCCGCCTTTGCCTCCTTCGTCGCAATGTTTACTACAGACTGGACTGGGTACTTATTTGAAGCCGAGTCGATCTAGGGGAGGCCCAGGACCAGTTCAGAAAATCGTCACTGGTGTTGGGGGCCGTGGTCAGGAATCGATCTCAGTTTTTGTGGCTCTGCGCGCTAACTGCTGCGCCACCGCTCCCCACGCTATCAAACACACAAACTACACACTCCCAAGTGCTTATCTCTTCCCACTCTCCCCTCACTCACCTTCTCAACACGCGTTCAACTGCCGAGCCTATCTCCCAACACTCCGGCAAAACATTGACTCACATTGGAACGATAGAGATAAAATTAGCATGGCCCCTGTGCAAGGATGACGCACACATTTGTGAAGCCTTCTCCCAACACTCACACTCTCCCCTATCACTCCCCCCCCCCTCTTATTTACGCTCTTCTCTGTCTACCCCTATCCCTCACACTCTCCCCTCTCATTCACACGTCTCTCGCTCTCTCCTCTATCTTGATTACTCTCTCCCACTCCTCCCCCTTTCATTCACACCTGCCTTCTCTCTCTCACTCCCCCCTCTCGCATTCACACTCTCCCCTACTTTGTCCACCACTTTCCAATTCACTCTCCCCTCACTTCCCCCCCCCCCGTCTCCCCACACACCTCAACACTCATTCTTCACATGAGCCATTGTTGCTTCTCCTTGCTTAACCTCATGGCCCACTTCCTCGTGAGTGACAGGTACATGTCCGGCGGTCCCGGTAGGTAGTCCAGGTACGGCGCCCCGCCAACCTCCGCAGGCCCCTCCCCTCCCCCGGCGACGAGGCCCCTCCCCTTGCGGGGGACCGCCCTCTCGATCTGCGTCCCTTCGTGCCACTCGTTGAACGAGGTGACGGAGACGATTTCTGGGCGCGCGAGCAGCGCCGCGCGGAACGCCGCCTCGTAGTACCTGCGCGCCACGGGGACAGACGGGTCACCGCCGCCGCCGAGCGTAAGCCTTGGCGCGGGAGTCGGCTACAACCGCGCGCCTGTGACACGGCACGGGAGGGGGTGGGTGACCAGCGGCGCGCCCGGCGGCCGTTGTCCGCCTAGTGGCGATGTTTGCTCTGTAAATCATTTGAGGCCGAGTCGACCTAGGGGAGACCCTGGGACCGGTGCGGAAAATCGTCACCAGTGTCAGTGGTGGCCACGAGCGGGAATCGAACTTGGATCCCCATGTGGACACGCCCCATGTCCACATGGGTATTCGATGGGTACTCCGGTTTCCTCCCACCATACAAAGGCACCGCTGTTGCAGAGGTTAATTGGCCTGCTGAGTAAGATGCCCCCCCAAAAAAGTGTTGCCGGCAACATCATATACTAGGGTATAGCCCTGCCTTGCGCCCTCTGTTTGCATGGATAGGCTCTGGCCTCCCGTGACCCTGTACAGGATTAAGCAGCTACCGTTAACGACGATGGTGGTGGTGTCCGGCTGAGCGTTACGCCTCTTACGTTTTTAGTAATTTTCATTACAGCTACGTAGTGAGGAAACCACAGAGGTGAAGGGAAGGCTGCCATGGAGTGAGCTAGCACTAACACTCTTAGCGATGATAACAAAATGATGACATCGCAAAAGTGGAAGACGCCTCCAGAGCCGCTCGTCTCACATCGCTTCGAGTCACCTGATGACGTCGACTGCAACTGACGATTGCTCCCCAAAAGCCCCTTTTGGGATAGCCGCATCGATCGTTCCCTCCTCGCTCCTTCGCGACGTTTCGCCTCCCGTGCTCGAGGCGCCGTCGGGTACCCGGCGAGGAGACGCTTCCAGCGTGGCAGGCGAAACGTCGTGAAGGAGAGAGGTGGAGGAACTCCCGCCGCTATCCCGAAAAAGCGGCTTTTGGAAGCGGTCGTCACGCATCGAGCCGCGCAAACCTACAATCGGCGCTCCGGTCGCAGTTACCAACGAAGAACGTCGCGTCTCATTGCAAGCAGCGGTGGCTTGCGCTCCAACACGCCGGTGTGCTGAGATAGTAAAATGCTGGCACTTTCCGTTCACGCGACTGGCTGCGTCGGGTGGAGGCGGGTTCACGATGAACGTTTCTTTTATATCCCCACGACCCAACCCGAAAAAAAGAATGGGTTCCGCGGGCAATGCCGGTTGCGGCGGCCTTCGTCCCACCTGCCGTGAACGCGCCCGCGCGCATTCTGCTGGTTCCACGGCCGCACGCTGGCATCGGCATAGCCGGGCCCCACGCTGGGCACGAAGAGCAGCCCGTTGGCGTCGCAGAACGCCTTGAGCGAACGCCAGTTGTGGTGCGAGGAGCCGAACGAGAAGCCGTTGGTGGCGAAGTAGGTGTAGAGGCCGTCGAAGCCGGCGCGGGCAATCTCTCCTAGGTGGCGCTGCTCCACCACTAGCGCTGGGCACGGACGGGGAGGAGGGGAGAGGAGGTTGGCATGGTGCAGTTAGTCGGTGGTGGTGATGGTGGTGGTAAGGACACTCGCTCGCTAGCTTCGGGAATCGCTTGCTCGCTTGCTCACCCAGTCGTGTGACCGCTCGCTCGGCTGCTTACGCGGCCGCCCGCTCATACGCTCGCTCACCCATCAACTCAATCCCATGCTCTTCCGCTCGCTCACCCATCAACTCAATCCCATGCTCTTCCGCTCGCTCACCCAATCTCCTCCTCACCGACCTCCTCGCTCACCCAACCCTGTCCCCCGCTCACCCAGGAACATGGCGTCGTACTCGGTGCCCCGCAGGCTCTGCGCCCCCCCAGGGGTGAGGATTTCCGCCCAGGCGTCTGGTGCGGTGAGGTACGAGTCGTAGATGTACAGCAGCGGCAGAGCCTGACCGGAGCTCGTGCGATAACGGTGGAACGCCGGGTGACTGCCGTATCTGGTGGCACAGCGCGGTGGCGAAATCGACAGTTTAGGACTTTGAACGAAATAACAACCTGCGCGGATATAAACTCTGCGACATTGGTAAGAGACTGTACCACAGTCTGTACCACCTGGGCCTGGCAGCAAACCCGCACTACAGACTTGTAAGTAACTCACCAGGAATTCATGCAATGCAAATTAAAGTTAATGGTGTGCGGCGTCGTGGCGTAGCGGTGAGTAGCACTGTCGCCTCACAGCAAGAAGTACCCGGGTTCGATTCGTGGCTCGGGTGCCTTTCTCTGTGGAGTTTCTGAGTTCTCTCTCTCTCTTCCCGTGTCCGCGTGGATTTACGCCGAGTACTCCGGTTTCCTGTAAGCGTCCAAAACCACGCTGCTGCCTGGGGTAATTGGCCTCCTGAGATAAATTCCCCCAGTGGCCTGCGATGCACTGGCATCACATCCGGGCTATAGCCCCACCTTGTGCCCTCTGTCAACCGGGATAGGCTCCGGCCCCCCACGATCTTGCACAGGCTTAAGCAGATACCAATAATGATGGTGATGAAGTTAATGGTAAATCAGGGGTGGGGTCGAATTGATCTAAATTGTATTTAAAAATCGAGAGAAAGGAGAAACCGAGGAGCCTGGAATGATATGGAGCTTTACAACAACAACAAAACTCAAGCACAGTCACACTTAGCACTCAGTCACAAGAATCCTGAGGATGCCTCCAACGCTGGAGGCAGAACGTCTTGAAGGAGAGAGAAGGGGCGCTCGACGTGGCGATCCAGAAAGAGCAGCTTTTGGAAGCAATCATCCGCCAATGTAGTCGATTGCGCAAAACGACCTTTTCATTTAGGCACAGCTGCGCCGACTTGAACCATTCCGGCTGAGCCTGACCACCGTTTCTCCGGGGTCAACTAGGTGTGATGACGATCACTCTCGAAAGCTGCTCTTTTGGGATAGCGGTACTGAGCGCTCCTCCTCTCTGCTTCACGACGTCTCGACTCCCGCGTTGGGAGGCATCTTCAGGTGTTCTGTGACTGAGTGAACTCTGTGTGACTGTACGGGTATATATTTGTATCTTTCTCGCATGCTTACCTCTTTCCCCGGTGTCCATTGGATTAATTTAAATCCAATTTAAAGTCATCTGATCCCATCCCAAGTTCAACAATAACCTAAAACTGCATTCCTCCGTCGTGGTTTTTTGTCAAGTTTTTTACTTTCCTACATCATTACATTTTTTACTTTCAGTGAACTTTTAGGGTTTAACAGTTCATTTTAAAGCTGGCTATCCCAAAAGAACAGCGTGTGGCAAGTTATCGTCATGCACCGAGCAGTGAACATCTACATGATCACAGTGGTTGAATGTAAAGAATGGAAAATGTTTTAACCATTTCTGGCAATTATACAAAGTGTTAAGATCTTAAAACACCAAAATAGACACTTTTCACAGTTTCTAGTTTGCAAAAGCCACACATATGGCGAAAATATGCAAATAACAAGCTTTGATAATATATGCAGTCATTCAAACTGATTGGCCCATACCAGCCTGATTGTCAGTGTTAGCCAGATGTTGCCACAAGGCAGTCAGCCAAGGACAATGCAGTATCAATGCTTTAGTAGCTCAGGTCGAGCTGTTTAAGCCGACTGAATGTTTACATTAAGGCTGCAGTTTGGTTATGGCTCATTGTGTGAGGATTGATCTCGATTGCTTCACTTTCGGATTGTCTTGCGGAGCGTTTCTCCTCTATGCTTTGCAACGTTTCGCCTTCCGCAAGATTGTTCCCCCCCCCTCGCCCCCCTCGGTTCGCCAACTGTGCCACGTTTTTCACGCACGCTTGTAAAATAAGGTTGTTTGCAAAGATTCAAAAAAAGTAACATTAATTAAAAAAACTTCGACGAGTGTAAAACCCGGCCGGTTTCACTCACCTGTCGATGATGTACTTGACGTCATTGCGGACTGATCGCTCGTCCCTGTTCTTATACGGCTCGATATGAAACGTCACCTGCAACCAACGTGGAAAGTCACACGCTTGCCCGCCCGACTTGAATCCAATGTCACGGTCGTGCTGGCTGCGAGTCATGCACGATCATTACGAAGCCCCTTGCGATACGCTCGGACCCACGGCCCGACGTCAGGCTCTGAGAATTTATAATTCAGTGTCTGGCAAGCTCAGTATGAACCTCCAAAGAGAGAGACACCCAGACGCAGAGAGGGTGATGTTTATTATTAAGGCACAGCATACTCCGTGAGCTTGCAAGGTCTAGATGCAGTATTCCTGCGATACAACACCGGTTCTTAGCTTTAACACTGACTCCTGTCTCTAACGCTGGCTACTGTCTCTAATCCATAATATCGGCTCTCGTCACTACCATTGGCTCTCATCTCGAACACCGGCTCCTATCTCGAACACCAGCTCCTATCTCGGACACAGGCTCATATCTCTAACACTGGCTCCTGTCTCTAACACTGGTTCCCGTTTCTAACAACACTGGTTCCCGTATCTAACACTGGCTCCTGTCTGGAACCTTGGCTGCCATCTCTAACACCGACTCCTATTTCTAGCACTGCAGATAGGAGCCAGTGTTGTGTCGCAGGAATCCCGCATCTGGAGCTTGCAAGCTCACTGGCTACTTTCCGCTCTAATAATGAACATCTCGCTGTATCTCCACGGTTTCCCCGTGCATCCGAGTTGCTCCCTCTTCAAAACCGACTCTGTACCACGTGTTACAAATTGTATTTATTATTATTATGGGGTGGCACGGTGCCGCAGTGAATAGCGCTGCTGCCTCACAGCAAGAAGGACCTGGGTTCGGTTCCCGGCTCGCGTGCCTGTGTGGAGATTGTGCGCTCTCTCTCTCGTTCTCCCCCCGCGTGGCGTTTTCGCCAGGTACACCGGTTTCCTCCGCTGCTGCCTAGGTTAATTGCCCTGCGTCACATCCCACGTAAACCCCCGCCTTGCATCCTCTGTCTCTCGGGATAGGCTCCGACCCTCCGCGACCCTTTACAGGATTAAGCGGACATTGATAATGATGATGATGATTATTACGAAGCGCAGGAGCCTCGTGCTGCGAGCCAGGGAACCTTGAGCGCGTGGCTGTGTGCGGCGTCCATCAGCATCGGCACCAAGTCATCCACGGGGTTTCCGTTGTCGTCCTTCTTGCCGGGTGGAAACCACGACAGCACGAGGACACCTGCAAAGACAAAGGTCCACCGTGTAGCCTTGTCGGACTGTAGGGTCAAGTGCCGTTAGCGAGTAGCGTCTGTGAAGGGTCGACACGCCACACGAGGGGGTGAGTGTACCAGCACCACGCCCGGCCGCCTTTGTCTCCCTAGTGGTGATGTTTACGCTTTGCACGAAATCGTTATTTATAAGGCCGAGTCGACCTAAGGGAAGCCCAGCACCGGTGCAGAAAATCGTCACTGGTGTTGGTGGTGGCCGCAGTGGGAATCGAACTCAGGTCGCCGGGTTCGTAGCCAGGCGCGTTAAGCGCTGCGCCACCGCTCCCCCACGTGGGGTGCGGTGACATAACCAGAAAGGTCCCCTGTGTAGCCTCAGCAGGCTGCCGGGGTAAGTGCTGTCGGCGCTGACAAACCGCGCCAGGTACTGATTTTAGGCTGAGTAGAACTAGGAGAGTCTAAGGTTAAAAAATTTGAATTTACGATCCTACCATGCAGTGACCGATCGAATGACCTGAGGCTGCACGATTGAAAACGAATGAATGTGTGGCCATCAGTGCTAATCTGTAACTAAATCAATGCACAATGGTGGCAACATTATCAGCAGTCAGGATCAATCCACTGTTAGATTAAGGCCTCCCGCACGCTCCGAACGCCTCTCACGCACAGAGTACCCACAGAAATGAGCGTCTCGTCACAGACTGAAGAATGAACATGAGTACAAGTTAAGAAATGAGTGAAGCAGCCACGTACCAACGACTAACTCACGATCGACTGATTGACTGTAAGGAACGAAATGTCACGAATGATTGAAATGAAGAAGCTAAGCAACTCCAACTGAAGGAATGTGGGGCTCCCCCCCAAAATGAATGACAGAAAACTCATCCACTTAAATGAGCCCCTGGCTCTAGAATGAGTTGACTGAACGAATTATGACGCATGCCATGATTGAATGAATTAGCGACGTGCCCCAGATAAATTGAACGAATATAGCACATGGGAAGAGACGAGCGACTCGCCCCAATCTGAACGACTGAACGAATGAGCTGATGACTGAATGAGCTGATGACTGAATGAGCTGATGACTGAATGAGCTGATGACTAAATGAGCTGATGACTAAATGAGCTGATGACTAAATGAGCTGATGACTAAATGAGCTGAACGAGTGAGCTGATATGAACGAATAAGCTGTTTTGAATAACTGAATGAGCTGAACAAATGAGATGAATGAAAGAGCTGTATGACTGAACGAATGGCTGAATGAATGAGCTTAAATGAAGGAGCTGTATGGCCGAATGAATGAACTGATTTACTGAATGAATGAGCCGAATGGCTGAATGACTGAGCTGTATGGCTGAATGAATGAGCTGTATGACTAAATGAATGAGCTGAATGACTGAATGATTGAGCTGAATGACTGAATTATTGAGCTGATTTACTGAATGAGTTGGATGGTTGAATGAATGAGCTGAATGACTGAATGAATGAGCAATATGACAATGAATGAGCTGGATGAATGAGCTGTATGACTGAGCTGTATGGCTGAATGAATGAGCTGAATGACTGGATGAATGAGCAATATGACAATGAATGAGCTGGATGAATGAGCTGCATGACTGAATGAGCTGAATGGCTGAATGAGCTGTATGACTGAATGAATTAGCTTATTTACTGCATGAATGAGCTGAGTTACTGAATGAGCTGAATGAGCTGGATGACTGAATGAGCTGATGTGCTGAATGAATGAGCTGAATGAATGAGCTGATTTACTGAATGAATGAGCTGAATGAGCTGAATGACTGAATGAGCTGGATGAATGAGCTGAATGACTGAATGCATGAGCTGAATGACTGAATGAATGAGCTGAATGACTGAATGAATGAGCTGAATGACTGAATGAGCTGATTTACTGAGTGAATGCGCTGAATGAATGAATGAGCTGAATGACTGAATGAGCTGGATGAATGAGCTGAATGACTGAATGAATGAGCTGAATGAATGAGCTGATTTACTGAATGAGCTGAATGACTGACTGAATGAGCTGTATGGCTGAATGAATGAGGTTATTTACTGGACGAATGAGCTGGCTGACTGAGCTGAAAGAGTGAGCGAACGGCACTGCAGCGAGCGCTCGCGGAACTCGAGAGAGCGAAGGGAGAGCGAAGGGAGAGCGTGCGAACTCGCCGGCGGCAGCGTGTCGCAGCTGCCGCATGTGGCTGTGCATGGTGGCGGGGTCCCGGGACGAGTAGGGGCCCAGCTCTGGGTAAAACGAAGAGGCGACGTCTCCGGGCGGCTCGTGAGCTCCCGTGGGCCACGCCGCCGCCACCTTGGCGTCCCAGTGGCGAAGCAGGCCGTGGTTCCAGTGGACGTAGCGGCCGTCGAAGCGCGGGTTCCCGAACCACGCGTAGTAGAAGATATGGACATCGTAGTTGACATCGCCGCCATCCTCCCCGGCCAGTCCCGTGGATGCGGCCTGGTCGCCCCGGGAAGCCTCGGTATTGCCTGGCGGCCCTACCGGCGGAGGTGACGCGGGAGGCAGCCGAGCCGCAGCTGCGAGGAGGTCACCGCCGCCAACGGCTCGGGGTCCCGGCATGAACTCCCACAGGGAGCCGCCGCTGTCGTCGTTGCCGTCGTCGGGTCGCCGCGACACGGTCCTGAGCCCCATCATGACGCCCACGACGAAGACGACGCAGATGAGCAGCGCCAACCATTTCCTCCTGCGCACCCTCACCATAGCGGAGGCGCGCTCAGTACGCTCGCCACTGGAGCGCTGCATTTACCAGAGCGGATAGGCGCTGGCGCATCTTGATTGGCTGACGTTTGGTGAAGACTTGTCTTCTATTCGTTTGGACGAGTTGTGTCGAGGCGTTGGCCAATGGGAGAGCAGGAGTTGGAGCGTGCGCGCTTAACAGAGCTGCGAAATCTAATCTCGCCCGTGTTTACTAAATGTAAAGGAACCGGAGCCGGCTTGAATATTAAACAATGGGAACCGGATCCAATGTTAAACAATGTGAACTGGATTCAATGTTAAACAATGGGAACCGGATTCAATGCTAAAGAAAGGGAACC
>JAZEWT010000017.1:18771352-18783160 GCA_036362905.1 Mordacia mordax
GGAATCACATTGCAGAGACGTTTGGCTTCACGAAAATGCGAGATGTTTAAAACAGCGACGCGTTTTGCCGAGAATTTGAATCCTAATTGTGATCGAAGGTCGCAGCGCAGTGAGGACGGCCTGGGTTCCGTCCCAGACTCGGGCGCCTTTCCTTGCGGTGTTTGCGAGGTTCTGTCTCCTCTCTCTCTCTTTCTCTCCAAGCGTTCCGCGTGGGGTTTCGCCGGGTACTCCGGTTCCCTCCCACCGTACAAACACGCGCGGCTGCCCCGAGGTTAATCGTCGCGCTGAGTAACAGTGCCTCGCAAAAGTGTGCTCCGCGATGTACTGGCGCCCCATCCTGGGTACCCCCTCTCTCCCCTGAATGTGCTAATAATATGAATGTGAGTAATAATTGCATTTCTAGAGTGCTTTTCACCTAAGGGTCACAAAGCGCTGCACAGAGCTGTGGAGAGAACGCGAGTTAATGAATAAATGTGATGTTGTGCAATAGTTCCTTAGTAGTCAATACTTTATGATTATGGTTAGGGTTTAAAAAATGTTTCGCGAGGGAAACTGCCATACGTTTATTTATTTCTGTATCGCATCTGGCGTTTATTGATGATTGTTTCGAAAAGCTGCTCTCTCGGGACAGCCGCGTCGATCGCTTCCTCTCTCCACCTCGCGACGTTCCGCATCACACGTTAGAGGCATCCTCAGGCGTAATGTGAGGCGAAACGTCGGGATGGCATTCAGAGCGTTTACAAACATTCAGAGCGTTTACAAACATTCAGAGCGTTTACAAACATTCAGAGCGTTTACAAACATTCAGAGCGTTTACAAACATTCAGAGCGTTTGCAAACATTCAGAGCGTTTACAAACATTCAGAGCGTTTGCAAACATTCAGAGCGTTTACAAACATTCAGAGCGTTTGCAAACATTCAGAGCGTTTGCAAACATCTCATCTCATCTCATTATCTGAAACCGCTTAATCCTATATAGGGTCACGGTGAGCCGGAGCCTATCCCGGAAACATAGGGCGTAAGGCAGAAATACACCCGACGACGGGACGCCAGTCCATCGCCGGGCATTGCGGGACAATTTTAGTCTGCGAGCCAATCAACCTATCCAGGAGCATGCTTTTGGACTGTGGGAGGAAACCGGAGTACCCGGCGAAAACCCACGCGGACACGGGGAGAGCATGCAAACTCCACACAGAAAGGCACCCGAGCCGAGAGATTCGAACCCGGGACCTTCTTGCTGTGAGGCGTCAGCGCTACCCACTGGGCCACCGCGCCGCCCTGAAAACATTCAGAGCGTTTCCAAACGTTCAGAGCGTTTACAAACATTCAGAGCGTTTCCAAACATTCATTCAGAGCGTTAACGCTCTGAATGCTTTCTGCTCTCGTAATGAACACTGATCTATATAGGAGTCAGTGTTAGAGATAGTAGTCGGTGTTAGAGATAGGAGACAGTGTTAGAGACAGGAGCCAGTGTTAGAAACAGGAGCCAGTGTTAGAAATCGGAGTCAGTGTTAGGGATAGGAGTCAGTGTTTTGTTGCAGGAATCCTGCATCTAGAGCTTGCAAGCTCACCGAGTACTTTCTGTTTTAATAATAATAAACACATCTATCATCATCCATCACAGAAGGAATAATCTGCCGGAGGCGGTTCCACTCTATAGAGTCCCGCCTCCTTGAACCCAGTTCTGTGTGGCGTTCGTGCGTTCTCTCTCCCCCTGTTCTGCGTGGGGTTTCTCCGGGGTTTGCGGTTTCTGCCCACACAACTCCGCTCATTAATTAATTAGCCAATAACATTACAACAAACGGAAGGCGTGTCTGGCAAATGTTGGCGCCGGTTAACCACGTGGCCGCCTCCGAGTCGTTTTAATATCTTGGAACGAAGTACGTTTGAAATTATAAACAAAATTCGATTGTGACTCTATTTATAACTGTAAAGTGTCATAGAGAGATCGCGGATAACAGAGATTGACTTATGTCGAGGGTCTCTCCAGATGGATGAACGTATCAGCAGTAGAAGTTTCCACGAGCAGAGATTTGTGGAAGATCATTTTCACCAATGTCCTGCAGGACACGGTGTCGAGAAGAAGATGAATCTATTTGCGCAACATCCTGTCACCCGCTGATGCTGAGAAGCTCAAACACATCTTCATCTTCTCACGAATCGATGATTACCATGCACTGCTCCCTGGCACCCCTGCCTACCTGATCAATCGTCTCCAACGTGTGCAGAATGCGGCTGCTAGAGTCCTCACTCGCACACCCATACACGATCACATATACCCAGTACTGATGTCTCTCCACTGGTTACTTGTTAAATATAGAATAAAATTCAAGATCCTCCTTCTCACCTACAAGGCTCTCACTGGCGCTGCTCCGACAAACATCCGCGATCTATTTCAGTCAGGCTCCTCAACACGATTGCTTTGATCCTCCAATACGAGCTGCTTGCTGCATGTGCCCAGATCGCACCTCCATTCGATGGGTGACAGAGCCTTCTTGCGCGCTGCTTCCAGACTCTGGAACTCCCTTCCATTGGAGATTCATTCAGCTGAGTTCCTGGGAATGATCTTCAAATCTCGTCTCAAGATTCACTCGTTCCGTAAGGCTTTCAAGTCCACTGGCTAAGACTGTTGATGCGGCTCACTGTTGTTGTGCCATGATAATGGCTCGCTGCCGACCTGCGCCTGCTCAGTAATACTTATTCCTTCCTTTGTTGAACAATCATTTTCATCGCTTATTTGATGTCCTCTAAATGAAAGCAATTATTTGACTTTCAAATGAACTGCTCTGGGGAGGCACGGTGGCCCAGTGGGTAGCGCTGTCGCCTCACAGCAAGAAATCCCGGGTTCGAATCTCGGCTCGGGTGCCTTTCTGTGTGGAGTTTGCGAGTTTCTCTCCTCGTGTCCGCGAGGGTTTTCGCCGGGCACTCCGGTTTCCTCCCACAGTCCAAAAAAACACGCTGCTGCATAGGTTAATTGGCTCGCAGACTAAATTGCCCGCAGTGCCCCGTGATGGACTGGCGTCCCATCGTGGGTATATCCCTGCCTTGCGCCCTGTGTCTGCCGGGATTGGCTCCGGCTCACCGCGACCCTGTACAGGACTAAGCGGTTTCTGACAGTGAGATGAGATGAACTGCTCTGATGTTGTTCTTGGTGCTGCCGTCCTCTCCACAGCTCTATGCAGCGCTTCGTGAGCTCCGCATGAACAGCGCTCGAGAAGTCTCATCTCATCTCATTATCTCATCTCATCTCATTATCTGAAACCGCTTAATCCTATATAGGGTCACGGTGAGCCGGAGCCTATCCCGGAAACACAGGGCGTAAGGCAGGAATACACCCGACGACGGGACGCCGGTCCATCGCCGGGCATTGCGGGACAATTTTAGTCTGCGAGCCAATCAACCTATCCAGGAGCATGCTTTTGGACTGTGGGAGGAAACCTGAGTACTCGACGAAAACCCACGCGGACACGGGGAGAGCATGCAAACTCCACACAGAAAGGCACCCGAGCCGAGAGATTCGAACCCGGGACCTTCTTGCTGTGAGGCGTCAGCGCGAACCACTGGGCCATCGCGCCGCCCGCGCTCGAGAAGTGCCAATTGTTATTATGAATTTAAACTCACAAACCACTTCTAACGAAATCCTCAGAGTGTGACCTTGCCGATGCATGTGGGGACAGGTTACCGCTCACCAAGTCAGATCACAGCACCTGAGCTTGCCTCGAGGTGCCCGAGGGTCTGACCAGCTGGCAGGAATGCGTCCTCCATCGTTGATGATAAATTACTTTTAAAATGGGAACTTTTGGTCAAGGGCGGCGCGGTGGCCCAGTGGTTAGCGCTGTCGCCTCACAGCAAGAAGGTCCCGGGTTCGAATCTCTCGGCTCGGGTGCCTTTCTGTGTGGAGTTTGCATGCTCTCCCCGTGTCCGCGTGGGTTTTCGCCGGGCACTCCGGTTTCCTCCCACAGTCCAAAAAGCATGCTGCTGCATAGGTTAATTGGCTCGCAGGCTAAATTGCCCCGCAGTGCCCGGCGATGGACTGGCGTCCCATCGTCGGTATATCCATGCCTTGCGCCCTGTGTCTGCCGGGATAGGCTCCGGCTTCACCGTGACCCTGTATTGGACTAAGCGGTTTCAGACTTTTGGTCAAATGCACAAGGCGTGTAACGAGCGAGTCAACGGAAACGTTAAAAAAGCGATTATTTTTACAAATTCATATATAGCGGTGGACCGATAAATTGGCTAAATTATTTCACAGTTGTGACGTTAATTTCCAAATGGCAGTGTTAAAATATGCGTTTTGAAGTTTCCTTATACTTGACGATTGCTTCCGAAAGCCGCTGTTTCGGGATAGACGTGTCGAGTGCTCCCCCACTTTCCTTCGCAAAAGTATCGCCTGCCACGTTGAAGATCCCATAGACTCACACTGACACCCATAGACTCACACTAACACCCATAGACTCACACTGACACCCATAGACTCACACTGAGACCAATAGACTCACACTGACACCCATAGACTCACACGGATACCCATAGACTCACACTGAGACCCATAGACTCACACTGAGACCCATAAACTCACACGGAGACCCATAGACTCACACTGAGACCCACAGACTCACACTGAGACCCATAGACTCACACTGACACCCATAGACTCACACTGAGACCCATAGACTCACACTGAGACCCATAGACTCACACTGACACAAATAGACTCACACTGAGACCCATAGACTCACACGGAGACCCATAGACTCACACGGACACCCATAGACTCACACGGAGACCCACAGACTCACACGGAGACTCACAGACTCACACGGAGACCCATAAAAGCTCACTTCGCAACCCAATCGCTCTCACATTTTTACAGTAGGACTCTGCGCCGAGCGTGTGTTTGAGCAGGTGCAGTGTCGTGCTGAGCGGATATAATCACTTACACATCGAATAGATGAACGTAACTTGACGATTGCTTCAATCTCATCTCATCTCATTATCTGAAACCGCTTAATCCTATATAGGGTCACGGTGAGCCAGAGCCTATGCCGGAAACACAGGGCGTAAGGCAGGAATACACCCGACGACGGGACGCCAGTCCATCGCCGGGCATTGCGGGACATTTTAGTCTGCGAGCCAATCATCTTATCCAGGAGCATGCTTTTGGACTGTGGGAGGAAACCGGAGTACCCGGCGAAAACCCACGCGGACACGGGGAGAGCATACAAACTCCACACAGAAAGGCACCCGAGCCGAGATTCGAACCCGGAACCTTCTTGCTGTGAGGCGACAGCGCTACCCACTGGGCCACCGCGCCGCCCACGATTGCTTCAATGGTCAAGTTATTCGTTCGAAAGACTTGATGAAGGCACAGCGAGGGACACCGCAGAGAGGTGTGTGGAAGGAAGTCACGGAGTCAGACGGCGCCAACATTTTCCTGACACTGAGTAATGTACATTCTGAAGTTGTCCGCCGACGAAGGTGGGAAACGGGAGAAGCCGGAGGAAAGCAACGCAGAACAGGGGGAGAGAATACACAAGCTTTGCGCAGAAAGGCGCCCGATGCTGGAATAGAAACCGCTTCAGGCAGGACCTTCCTCTCTGTGAGGAGGAGGAGGAGGAGGAGGCGTGGATGTTACCGCTGCACAGACTCTCTGGTAGGGGTAGAGATAGGAGTAGTGTTAGAGATAGGACCCAGTGTTAGAGGTAGGACCCAGTGTTAGAGATAGGAGCCAGTGTTAGAGGTAGGACCCAGTGTTAGAGATAGGACCCAGTGTTAGAGACAGGGTCCAGTGTTAGAGACAGGATCCAGTGTTAGTGATAGGAGACAGTATTAGAGATAGGAGCCAGTGTTAGAGATAGGAGACAGTGTTTGCAGCAGAGCTTTCTCTCTGTGAGGAGCCGTGGATGTTACCACCAGTAACGTATATTCGAATATTTTTGTTTTATTTTTTAATTCGATGGCTCTCGTGACCAATGTTGTCGATGAAATCCATTTTTGTGGGTCGGGTCACGCAAAATATCGAGCTGCTCGTCCAGGTTTGGCGCTGGTACCTGATGATGCTGGTTATAATGATCAGCGAAACGTCGTGTATCGCTTTATAAAATACCGTGGGTTCGCTCTCCCACACACCGGCGTGCTGAGAGTGAATGAATTGGCCACGTTCTGTTCACGTGACAAACCTTACAGGTGCAGGTGTAAGATCTTAACACCTGCATAATCGCCAGATATGGTGAAACCTGTTCCACTCTTATAGTGTAAGCCATTTAGTTGGTGAGTGAGTTTGTGGGTGAGGTGATGGGCGAGTTGGTGAGTGAGCGAATAGGTGGGGGAGTTGATGGGGAGTTGTTGAGTGAGTTGATGAGTGATTGCTGAGTGAGTTGAGTGAGTTAGTTGGTGAGTGAGCGAGCGAGCGAGTTAGTGAGAGAGTTGGTGAGTGATTTGGTACAAGGGTGAGTGAGCGAGTTGGTGGGAGAGTTGGCGAGCTAGTTGGTGAGTGAGTTGGTGAGTGAGTTTTGGTGAGTGAGTGGTGAGTGAGTTGGCGAATGAGTGAGTTGGTGAGTGAGTTGTGAGTGAGCGAATTGGTGAGAGAGTTGGTGAGCGAGTTGGTGAATGAGTTGGTGAATGAGTTGGTGAATGAGCGAGTTGGTGAGAGTTGATGGGTGAGTTGGAGAAGAAGTAAGTTAGTTGGTGGGTGAGCGAGCAGGTTTGTGAGAGAGTTTGTGAGTGAGTTGGTAAGTGGGTGAGTGAGAGAGTTCGCGAGTAAGTTGTTGGGTGATTTGTGAGTGATCGAGTTGGTGAGCTAGTTTGTGAGCTAGTTGGTGAGTGAGTTTGTGAGTGAGAAAGTTGGTGAGTAATTGGTGAGTGAATGACTTGGTGAGTGATTGAGTTGGTGAGTGAATTGGTGAGTTAGTGAGTGAGCGAATTGGTGAGAGAGTTGATTAGTTATTTGTGGGTGAGCGATTTGGTGAGAGCGTTGGTGAGCGAGTTTGTGAGTGAGTAGTTGATGAGAGAGTTGGTGAGTGAGTTGGTGAGTTATTTGTGAGTGAGCGAGTTGGTGAAAGAGTTGGTAAGCGAGTTGGAGAGTAAAGCAAGTTGGTGAGTGAGCGAGTTGGTGAGTGAGTGAGTTAGTGAGTGAGTTGGTGAGTAAGCAAATATGTTACCATTTCTGGCAATAACACAATTATAAAGCTCTTAAACACCAAATAGACACCTTTCACAAAGTGTCAAGAAAAGCACACGCATCCTCGTGGCAAAATATTCATACAATGTGCTTTGATAACGTATGCCTTGTCCTTGAAACCGATCAGCACACATCAGAGACGGATTTCTTAAGAGTCTAATCTCAGTGTTAGACCTCGTCTCACCAGTGTTAGACTATGCATCACCAGTGTTAGACATCGCCCCGAGCTACCAATGCACTCCTAAGCTGACTGAATTTTGCCAACACCTGTCTATAACTGAGACTAAACTCTAAAGAAAGCGCCTATGGTGTGTGTCAATCGGTTCAAGGGTAATACACACATTATCAACGTATGTTTGCTGTTTTTGCCAACATCATGTCTGGTGTTTATGAAACCTGATACTTTGAGAAATGTTTGTATTGGATGTTTTAAGACCTTAATACTTGTGTTATTTATAGATATGGGAAATTATGTTTCGCTTTTTTACATGGTGAGTAAGTTGGTGAGTGAGTCGGTGAATAAGTTGGTGAGCGAGTTGGTGAGGTAGTTGTTGAATGAGTCGGTGAGATAGCGAGTCCGTGAGCCAGTTGGTGAGTGAGTTGGTGGGCGAGTTGGTGAGTGAACTGGTGAGTGAGCGAGTCGGTGAGCGAATCGGTGAGCGAGTCGGTGAGTGAGCGCGTCGATGAGTGAGCGAGTCGATGAGTGAGCGAGTCGATGAGTGAGTCGGTGAGTGAGCGGGTCGCTGAGCACGTTGTTGAACGAGCCAGTCGGTGAGTGAGTCGGTGAGCGAGTCAGTGAGCGAGTTGGTGAGTGAGCGAGTTGGTGAGTGAGTTGGTGAGTGAGTCAGTGAGCGAGTTGGTGAGTGAGAGAGTTGGTGAGCGAGTTGGTGAGTGAGCGAGTCGGTGAGCGAGTCGGTGAGTGAGTCAGTGAGCGCGTTGTTGAGTGAGCCAGTCGGTGAGTGAGTCGGTGAGCGAATTGGTGAGTGAGCGAGATGGTGAGCGAGTTGGTGAGTGAGTCGGTGAGTGAGCCAGTCGGTGAGTGAGTCGGTGAGTGAGCAGGTTGGTGAGCAAGTTGTTGAGTGAATCGGTGAGTACGCGAGTTGGTGAGTGAGCGGGTCGGTGAGCGAGTTAGTGAGCGAGTTTCTGAGTGCGTGAGCCTCACCGGAGGGTGGGTGAGCTGTAGTAGAGGAGACACAATCCCAGCGACAAGAGGAGGAGGATAAGGAACAAAGCCTGACTTCGACTCCTTGCCATCTCATCAGCACGCCTGCAGCATGCGGAGTCCCGGGTGGTGAGAACGCGTGGTGAGTGAGTCGGGGGGAGAGGTGAGTGGGAAGTAACCGTGAGCAGTTCAGAGTGTGCGTGACCGTCGCGAGTGATTGTGCGGTGGGAGTGACGGTGAGTGTGGGTGGGAGCGACGGTGAGTGTGGGAGGGAGCGGTGGCGCAGCGGTTAGCGCGAGTTCGTTTCCCGCTCACGGCCACCGACACAAGTGACGATTTTATAAATCGGTGCCGGGCATCCCCTAGGTGGACTCAGCCTCAAATGAGTACCTAGTGCAATATGAAAATAATGTCACTAGAGAGACAAGGGCGGCCGGGCGTTGTGTTGGTAACCCACCCCCTTGTGTGCCGTGTCGACCTTCATAGGTGCTCGCTAATAGCACTGGACCCTACAGTCTGTTAAGGCTATATGGGGGATCTTTGTCTTTGTGTGGCTGTGTGTGTGTGTGGCTGTGTGAGTATGTGTGTGTGTGCTGAGTGTGTGTCGCTGTGTGTGTGGCGGTGTGTGTATGGCCGTGTATGTGTGTGGCTGTGTGTGTGGCGGTGTGTGTGTGACTGTGTGTGTGGCTGTGTGTGTATGGCCGTGTATGTGTGTGGCTGTGTGTGTGGCGGTGTGTGTGTGACTGGCAAAACAACCCCCTTCCTCCTCGTGGTGCCAGTAACGCCGTGGTTGCTGTACAGCTTCCACAGCGGCCAAGGGAGCTATGGACGAGTGCGGGGGTTTGGTTACCCCCTCTACCCCCGCCTTCAATTTACTTTCCAAAATACCATCTCATCTCATCATCTCATTGTCAGAAACCGCTTAGTCCTGTATAGGGTTGCGGTGAGCCGCAGCCTATCCCGGCAGCCACAGGGCGCAAGGCAGGGATATACCCACGATGGGACGCCAGTCCATCACCGGGCACTGCGGGCAATTTAGTCTGAAAGCCAATTAACCTATGCAGCGGCGTGTTTTTGGACTGTAGGAGGAAACCGGAGTGCCCGGCGAAAACCCACGCGGACACGGGGAGAAAACATGCAAACTCCACACAGAAAGCAGCACCCGAGCCGAGATTCGAACCTGGGACCTTCTTGCTGTGAGGTGACAGCGCTACCCACTGGGTCACCGTGCCGCCAATATATTATATGAAATAAAGGAAAAACGTTAGTTTGTGCCGTAGGCTCTGGGGGGACAGGCGCTTATGACGTCTCCTGGCCAAACCCCATTTTTGCGGAGCCAAGATACTGAGTTCCACCCCAGGGTTCCTCCAGAAACAACAAAAAGCCGCTGTGTGTGGCCACGTGAAATGTTCGAACGCTCGCTGCGGAGGAGAGGCTGCCATTTCTCTGTCGGGAGCTGGACCGGTACCCCCTGGACCTCTGTGGGATACAGGAGGTCTAGTGGACTGGTTCTGGCCCCAATGAGCAGGAGGGGTGGACAATCCTCCATCCGGGACAAGAAACTGCCAAGCAACAGGGATTGACTCTTCTTCTTGATAAAAGAATAAAGGGGGCGTGGGAACGTGGTGGTGAGGTATGGGAACCTGTGAGTCCCAGATTACTCTGGGCTCACCAACCCATAATTGGGAGGCGAGGGATGGTGGTGGTGGTTGCTTACGCTCACACTGAAGATCAACATCAGTGGAGGGATGCAGGCAAGGCCGATGAGTCAGATGCCTTCTATGACCTTCTGTCCTCGTTGTTGGCTAAAGTGGCCCCTCGGGATAGAGTCATCCTGCTGGGTAACTTTAATGCCCGAGTGGGTCATGATGCAGACACCTGGGCTGGAGATATTGGAAGGCATGGGTCAGATCAGTTCAACAACAACGGTAGGAGGAGGCGGCTAGATTTCTGTGCAGCCCATGGGCTCCTAATAACCAACTCGCTGTTCCGTCATCGGCGCATCCTCACAACATCTTGGGTGCATGCCGGGTCCAAGCAAGACCATCTACTGGACTACATATTAGCAGCAGAGCGGATGTGGGCCTATGTCCTCGACACCAGAACCTACTGAGGAGCTGATCTGACCTCCAACCATCAGTTTGTCATCTCTAAGATCTGCCGATCATTTTTTCCACGGCAGTGGTGGGCGTCCACCAAGGACCCCATTCAAACCCACAGTGGCCTGGTCTCGGCTGGCTGATGAACGCTGTAAAAGAGAATGTCATCATCGTTTGTAGCTGGGGTTGACATCATCCCCCGCTCCTCCCGATGCCGAAGGGAAATGAGTGAGATTAAGGGCTGTGGCTCATGCTGCTGGATGGCTGCACTTGGTACACGGTCCAGACATCCCCAGAAACCTTGGTTGGCGGAGGAGGTGTTCAAACTGGCCGAGAGAAGACGGCGGGCCCACTCCCACCGCCTGCAACATCCTACGCCCTAAATCGAGGCGTTTTATCGCAGCCTTCGCTCCGGGGTTCAGAGAGCTGTGTGAATTTACATCTGGTTCAGGTAGAATGGGAAGCTGATCGATGCCCGGGTGCAGTTAAGAGATGGATCACTAATTAGCCGACTGTGTTATCCATGTCAATGATTGGGTGGCGATTTCTGCTCTGTCCCTCGACCTCCTGTCAGCGAGCCATTGACATTTCACGTGGCTTAAAGGTGCATCTGGCCTGGCACAGGCGCCGTGGTGACGTCATTGCCACTCAGTGGCGAATAGCGGTTGTTGTTATTGTGTGGCTGTGGCTGTGAGTGTTTGTGTGGCTGTGTGAGTGTGGCTGTGTGAGTGAGTGTGTGGCTGTGTGAGTGTGTGTGTGAGTGTGGCTGTGTGAGTGTGTGTGTGAGTGTGGCTGTGTGAGTGTGTGTGTGAGTGGCTGTGTGAGTGTGTGGCTGTGTGAGTGAGTGTGGCCGTGTGAGTGTGTGGCTGTGTGAGTGTGTGTGTGTGGCTGTGTGAGTGTGTGTGAGTGTGTGTAGCTGTGTGAGTGTGTGTGGCTGTGAGTGTGTGTGTGAGTGTGTGTGTGGCTCTGTGAGTGTGTGTGTGTGTGGCTGTGAGTGTGTGTGTGAGTGTGTGTGTGGCTGTGTGAGTGTGTGTGAGTGTGTGTGGTTGTGTGAGTGTGTAAGTGGCTGTGTGAGCGTGTGTGGCTGTGTGTGGCTGTGTGTGTGTGGCTGTGAGTGTGTGTGTGAGTGTGTGGCTGTGTGAGTGTGTGTGTGAGAGTGTGTGTGTGTGAGTGTGTGTGTGTAGCTGTGTGAGTGTGTGTGGCTGTGTGAGTGTGTGGCTGTGTGAGTGTGTGTGTGGCTGTGTGAGTGTGTGTGTGAGTGTGTATGTGAGTGTGTGGGAGTGTGTGTGTGAGTTTGTGTGTGAGTGTGTAGCTGTGTGAGTGTGTGTGGCTGTGTGAGTGTGAGTGGCTGTGTGAGTGTGTGTTTG